>JANZXV010000004.1:16974781-16996426 GCA_027576455.1 Erythroxylum roigii | reverse complement strand
TAAATCAAAATTTATTTGAAATTTATATATTTTAAAAATATATTTTAAATTTAATAATAGTTGTTAATAATTATTAAGTTAAAAATTATATTAAAATTTTGATTATTATTTATTATTATGCTTTTTGGAGATAGGGTTAAAAACATACATTACAACTGTATAATATGACAATGGACTATTTTGTAATTTTTAAAAAAATTTAGGGACTATTTCATAAATTTAAAAATTACCCGAAATAGTACTCGGTATTAACCGATACCGGTACAGTACTGTACCAGAACCCAATTCGGTACCAAGTCTGGTATGGTATTCGTAACATTGGTTGAAGAGGAGGTAGGGTTTTATAAAAGAGTTGTCGCATAGTTGAGAGAAAAGGAATGGTTAAATTGGCTAGCGTATTTTTTAGATTAAATTCATGAGAAAAGTAATCTAAATAGCAAGGGGATGCTGGGATTTAAAATCTAAGTAAAGTACTACTACTTTTCCTAGATTGGGAAAGTTTTTACTCTCTTAACTACTAAAAAAATGAACCAAACGTGATAATATAAATTTTAGGAAAAAGATTACTTTCCCAAGCAAGAATCCATGTTAACCAAACAAGGCCCTAAGGTTAAGTAGGATTAAATAAGGGTTAAATACAAAAAAAGCCTAAGCTTTCCTCAATTTTTCAATGATAGCTTGAACTTTTAAAAGTAACAATAAAATGTCAAAACTTTCAATTTTTAACAATTTTAGCCCTATGTTAGTCTTATCGTTATCTTTGTTGACGTGACACTATCACGTGTCAAAGGACTCTTATTAACCAGACATGTCAGCGTCATTAGCAGAAGTGAGTTACATTATTGAAACGATGTCGTTTCAAGAAGATGAATCTTATTTGTCCATCATCCCGCCTCCCAGACGCATGAAATCATTAGGTTTTTCGACATTGTTTCACCCTCCCTCTCAAACGCACGAAATCCCTTCTAAACACACAAAATCCCCAAGTTTTTTACATTGTTTCATCCCTCCCTCCCAGACGCACGAAGTCCCTAAGTTTTTTTATATTATTTCATCCTAAGGTTAGATTTGATGGTTTGTTTTGATGCCTTTCTATTCTCTATTCTATCTTTTTGGTTTTCTATCATAATATGTGAAGTTTTCCTTATCTATCCCCTTGATATACGAAGGAGCTTGTGAACTGTATTTTCTCTTCGAATTTGATCTGCAAGGAGTGAATGGTTGACGCCCTGAGTGTATCCCAAAATGCAAATTTTGCCTTTGATGAGTAGAGTACCGTTACAAAGGAGCTTGTGAAATGTTATTCAATGTTTTTTTTCTTGCTTTTGACTGGTCTTAGTGTTCTGTCCTGATTTGGTGGCTCTTATGAAAATCACCACCTAAAGTTGCATTTCTTTAATTTAAAACAAATTTGCACCAAACATGCACATAATCGAATTTAATCACCACCTTGGAATATGCTATTAACTAATAGATACAAACATGAAATCCAATTAATAGAAAAAGAATAAAGACAATAGAAGAGGATAGGAAGCCTTGGATTACAAAAAGTGGATGAGGTCTAATGTGAGCTACTATTCATACACGAGCTCAAATTTGAGTACACAAGCTTCTTTCTATATACAAGATCACTCTATGACTTGTCAGCATTGGTAATCCATTGCATAGTATAATCCTTGAAAGATAAAAAAAATTCTAATATTATCAAAAGTCTCATCATTCTTTATTAAAATTTAGGTGATTAAGGTTGCTCCTGCCAACTGTGTAGTAGAAATATCAAAATCTACAGGGGAGCTAAGAGTGTACAAGGAGGTAAAATGATCCCATTTAAGTTGGTATCTAAATATACAACGCCATTTATATGCTTGCAAAATGGTGGCTAACTTATGGTGGTATGTTTAATCTCTTGTTTACCAACAATTCTGTAGAAGTCTATCCACTTTGTTGAAAGAGAATTCATGTGTTTCATTAGCAATTCAGAAGCTACAAGACACATGCATCGATAGCAAACTAATGAAGAAACTCTAAGGTAATAGGCTTGTTTCAAAATCTAAAAATGGCTGCTATTACAACTTTCTACACCTAGTTTTCTAAAACATATTTCAATTTGTGTAGCTCAAAAGAACAGGATGAGAAAAAGAGTAACGATACTCTAGGATATTCTTCTTCATGATGATTAGCAATTGCCTAAGATGTCTTTATGGTGTCCCTCAGGAAAGCTTCATGTCTTGTACTAATGAGTTTGGAAACAAAATAGAGTCCTGATAAGTTGTACTTAGGATAAGCTGATTCTAAGAACTGGTGGTTGTAAATAATTGTTCTTGCTTCATACACAATTACTAGCGTTGTTCCAGATTTTTTTGTCTTCCATTTTTTTTAATTATAATACCCTCTTTAGAGTTCTGAAATATAACATTTATGGCAAAGCAAGTAATTACAAAGGAAGCTTGGTTCGTTCAGTTTCAACTTATTCTGTACTTGGTGCATGTCATAAAAACATTCTGAAGCAAACAAGTTAATGGCAAAAGATCGTTTTTTAAAGAAAAATCCTACTAAGGTTCTAAGCTAATATTCATATCAATCATTTGTAGCTCCAAAGATCGATTCTATTGGTATTTTTCCTATATCCTCATGTTAGATTGTTGGAAGCATTACAAAGTGGCGTCCAAAAATTAAATTCCCTACTATTCGTAACATTCATTTTGATAAATCATTCTTTTGTTTTGACAATGTCTAATAAACAAACTGAAGATAAGTCGATTATACTATTATTGTTAAGTGATAGGAATCATACATTACATCTATAAGACTGAACATTAAACAGGAAGAAACTATTTTCAATTTGGTAAATAAATAGAAAATGTTAAAACTTGATATACATCAATTTAAACCATATAAACTTTAGCCTACTAGGAAAATGGATTACAAGATTCATCACCATCTCGATATCTGTTTGGTTTTATGTCTAAAGTATAATGTACACGATACCTCTGGCCTGAGTGTAACTATGAGAGTAACTATCATATTGCTAGAGAAGGAAGTTATCTATTATTGAGCCAAGTTTTAATTTATTTAAAACCCTCAAAATACTGCAAGTGTACAAGTCGTGGGTGTAGTATGTGAGGTGTCGATCCCTAGAGAAATTGTTGAACTAATCTAATTCTAATTATCTAAAGCCTAAAGAATTATTAAAAAGGAAATAAAAATCGCATAGGAAAGTAAACACGTGAAGATGATTGATTCAAATAAAAATCTAGAATTAACACACAAAGAGTATCAAATTGAGCACCACCGAATTAAAAATGGAAATCACACAAGGAAGATTAGCCAAATATGAGAAGGTGGATTTATATCAAATGCTAAAATGACTACTTTTGAGTTAATACGATATCGGTTTTATATTTCCAAAGAGTGGATTACTCTTTCTCGAGTTATAATCATTAAACCCTAAATCATAACCCCTAATTGAATTATGGAATATGCAATCTCTCATTTAACAAAAAGCCCACAATCACAATCAAATCTTAAGCCCTCTAATAGACAATCGGGTTCTCACACGAGATCTCTCTTCGTCTAAATTCCCGATTTCGTTATTTGTGTAACCTATTAGATTGTTTAACTCTCATTACCCAATCTAATTGTTCTACTATCGGTTTACTCTCTCTATTTATTATCGAAGCATGCAAATACAACAAATAATCACAACACCCAATGTATTAACATCAAAAGAAACCACATTAACATTGATTCAAGAACAAATCCCTAAAGTTTAGAACATCATTATCAAACCCAAATCCATCACTAACAAATCCATCTTATACATTCAAAAGAAATAACAATAAAGATGAAATGAAGTCACTTTGAAGCTCTTTTCTAGGTCATTTCTCTTTCTTTATATAGTATTTTTTCCATTTAGGTTAACCCTAGCATTTTCCTGTACTCAAAAAGTCCAAAAAGTCCCTCGAAAACTTAAGTTTGGAAGGCTGCCCGCATCTTCTGTCAAGCAGGCCACGATTTTGGCACTAAATTTTGCTTCTGTCACGATCGTGGCACCTTCACTAGGCTTCTATCACGATCGTGGCCCTAGTTTTGCCCCGAGCTTCCTCTGAATCTCTTCCGTTCTTCCATATTTGACCTGAATCACTAACAAACACATTAAGGCACCTCAAATATACAAAATTTAAGCCCATAAAACACTCAAAACACAAATGTCTAACTAAATAACACAATCCTAACCTAAACATGCACTAATTATTCAATTTAACAACTAAATACATACTAAACTATCCACTATAACATTATATAATCTACCACTATCATCGATCATATGAAACATAACATCAGCACCATTGGAATTCAACTAATAGCTCATTACCTGAATGTGTTGAGAAGATAAATGTGAGAAAAACACAAATTAAATGACCATTAATTACAACTCAAAATTACATGTAGATTACTATTCGTTAAAGATAAGATACTAAGTATGCAGAAATCTTGTAGGCAGATAACATTGAGTATACAATGTCACTAAAAAGATACTAGTTGATTATTTGATTAGTTTTTATATTGTAATAGACCACCACAACAATCTGGCCGTCTTTCTACTAGATGTGTCATTCTAGTCAGAAAATTTCGAATAGAAGTGCAAACAAAGTAAATAGCATTTATAACAAGTTCCCTAGTTGCATCATTATTTTTCTCCTCCCTTCAGCTCTTTTGACAAGAATATCACTTATCATCTTCACAAGTTTCCTATGACCACTTCATTAATAATAAAAATGGTACATCAAGTAGTACATGATTTTCATTTTACCAAAAAGACAAGCCATTCCTTTAAAAAGCATGTAAAGGCTAATGCCAGTTGCGTCATGTTTGGACAGTATTAAGCAAGTTCACAAGTTAAAGACGAAACATTATCTGGTTATCAACATCCAAACAATCAGAGACATCAACCTTATTTTTTATTTCCCTTTCCTAAATTAATTTTGCTTAAAGATATTGCTAGTCACTAACTCCCAGCTTGGTAAATTAAAAAGTAGTTGTCAACAAAAACAACACCATAAGTCAATCCATCTAACCAAAATAAAAACTTAATATGCCTCACTCCATTATTTAACAAACAGTTGCTCTATAGAATATTTAAGAAGATGTCCCAGCCATGTCTAAATGATAATTCATGTTATAATACATAACATAAAAAGAGACAAGCTTGCTTGAATGGTACTATGAGCAATATATCGTTGTGTGCTTTACTGAAAGCTAACATCTGTGCATTCCCAAGGGACTTAGGTGAGACCCTTGATCATTTCCTCTACAAAGTCAAAAAATGATAATTATGAAGTCGAGGAGTAAGAGAAGAAAAATGAACAGTGTAAGAAGATGGAAAGAATGCTTTATAGATAATATGAAGAAGAAAAGAGGATTATGTAATCATAATTAAGGAAAAAGAAGATGCTTGCTTGACAGCAAGATATTGAAATCCAACCATCATACTCTTTAATTTCAGTTTGGGGAGGTAATGGCACAACAAATGGTATGCATCAGGAAGAGTTGCAGGATCGAGAAGAAGAAAAGTCTTACACAATACCAAAAACAAAGATTGATCAAGGAAAAAACACTTCGCACTCCAGATAATCAGATATTTTAGATATAAATGTTAACCATTATCACCCATAGGGATCATCATGACCAAAGAACATTGAGAAAGTCTAGGAGAAGATACAGAACACATAATGATGGATTGAAGTTTTTGTCATACCTTCCAAACCAGTCTCTTTATCTCCAACAATTGTAGATATTTTCTCATATTTTTCTCCAAAATTTGTCTTTCAACATCTACAATATGTGGATATTTATGATCTATTGTAAGAAGATTGGCCTAGAAGTAAAATAGAAGACAACAATAATATGGTTAAACTAGGATTCTTGGTGAAAATCTGAGAACATCTCCAAATAAAAAAAAACTTAGGGATTTTGTGGGTATGGAAGGGAGGGATGAAACAATCTCGAAAAACTTAGGAATTTTGTGCATTTAGGAGGGATTTCGTGCGTTCGAACGGGAGGGCAAAACAATGTCAAAAAGCTTAGGGATTTCGTGCGTCTGGAAGGAGGGATGAATCTTCTTAAAACAACATCGTTTCAATAATGTAACTCACTTCTTCTAATGATGCTGACTGCCTGATTAATGAGGGTGTTTTGACATGTGATAGTGACACATCAGCAAAGATAACAGTGAGACTAATGTCGGGCTAGAATTAAAAAATTAAAAATTTGGGTATTTTATTGTTACTTTTTAAAGTTCAGGCTATAATTAAAAAATTGAGAAAAATTTAGGCTTTTTTTTGTAATTAACCCATTAAATAAAGAAGTTAAAGTGAAAACATAAAACTAGAGGTAATTCTTAGCTTTCATCGTTGATTAATCAATCAATTCACTGTAGCTTAATTCATTGTTTAATTATCTAAATCCATTGTTGGGATTCATTGTAGCTTAATTAATTCATTGTTGGGATCTTAATTAAATAATTTAATTAGCTAAATCCAGAAATCCTGCATGTGAAAATCACAATAATCAACAAGCCTTAAAATGTGAGAATGATTGTTTCCTTCACCTTCTCATATTGCCATTGGCTTTTCTTGTTTTTTCTTTTGTCTAGAAGAAAGCCATTTCTTAAAAACTAAATTATCCCCAAACTAACTGTCCCAAAAATAATTAATCTATATATGATTCGAATGAAGAGAATCAGATTAGGAGAATATAATAACAGCCACTGCGTTATACCAAAAGGGAAAAAGACAAACAAATGCTCAAATAATATGGATATATGATGATAATTGAGCAAATGATTATCAAATTTGACACTAAACAGACACTTTTAATTAGATAAAACAAATTACGGTATCCAGGTCCATACCAGCCTTTTTTTTAGCTGGTAATTGACGTGTAAATTGATGCTATATAGATTGGTCTGGTTTTCGGTATTTTGGTCTTGGTTTTGGTTTTTGCAAGTTCAGATTTTCTGTCCAATTTTATGGTATCTTATTATGTTTAATAAATATCAGTTATTTATTTATATGAGTTCTGCATGAATCCCGCAAAAATAAATATAAGACTCGCATAAATAAATAGTTGAGATTCGTTGGACAAAATAAGACACCGTAAAATTAAATTTAAGTATTTATCTCAATTTTGGCTACGTGGTGTAGTGTTTTGCTTGGTGCAAATACAATTGTATTCTTCACTTGGTTTAATGCAATTAATAAAAAAAACAATTCAAAGTCACGTGGAGGACTCACAACTGTTAGTCTTAGTTCAAACCTCATTAGTCATTCCCCCCACACCTCTCCAGAAACAAAAAATGGTATTATATTACTTGTGGTTCTACGCGGCGTTATCATTAAATTCTTGCAACGGTTTACTGGAACTTCATTTCCACATCGAAAATAAGTTGTTACTTCGTCGCCACGACATCGTTCTCCCTGAAATCATTCTTGTTGTCTGCGACTCCCTCCTCCTTCAAGATTGTAAACATAGTTTGAGTCCTGACACACGTTTATGCATACGGATTCAAAGCCTTCTGAAATTTTTGGGACTGGAGTCATTTTTTATGATCTGGGTTTCTCTTTTTCTTTACCTTTTGTATTGGATGTGGCATGAAGTTGAGCACTGATTTCAGTTGGCAAGTTGGTCAATACCGTAGCACAACATCAATAAAGGGAAATACGGGGCGGTTGATTTACTGAATTTAGTATTTGTGTGTTCGTGTGACTTGAGGATTTGGAAATGGATATAACAGAAGAAACGATCCTGCATCATGTGGGCATTGTATTGTTTCTGTTATGGATTCTCTCTCTCTACGATCGGTGCCACTTCTTCGTCTACTTTCTTTCGTTGATTTATCTTTGTTTGGTATGGTTCACTTCTTCTCTTTGATTATTGGGTTTACTCCGACGTTCTTGGTTTAGTTGTGGACATGTAAAGTGGTCGGAATTCTATGATTTGTTTTTAGTCTTTATCGTCAAAAATATTCTTTCTTTTTTACCACTTTTTGGAGATTTACATTTTATGTTCTTTCTAAAAGGTTCATCAGAGGTATGTAATGAAACTGAGGAAGAAATTGCAGTACCAGGAAACTAGACAAGCCAATCAGAAAAGGGTAAATACTTTTTTTCTTTTCCTCCTAAAATTGGCTTAATTTAAGGTTTATTCCACTTTAAAGTTCAAACCTCAGCTTTCTTTTTGAGTATCACAAAGTTATATATTCTTTGCATTATTCTGGTCAACAAGGAGCTAAGTTGTTGTTGTTTGTCTTTTCTTCAGGTGCTTTCAGATTCTGAAACAGTACGGTGGCTGAACCATACTGTGGAAAAGATATGGCCTATTTGTATGGAACAGATTGCATCTCAGAAGATTCTTCTCCCAATAATACCTTGGTTCTTGGAAAAGTATAAGCCATGGACTGCTGTATGAATATACCTTTTCTGTTTGTTGTTTATATAGTTTCCCCTATATTTTCCTCTCAATTTGAAATGCTTTGTTCAAAGGTCCATCGATTGTGCAAAATCCTTTTTTAGGTTGCCTTTAATACATTGAACATATAGGTAAATATCAATATTCTGGGATTCTCCTTATGGTTGAAATATTTTTTTTCGCAATTGGGAGTAACTTTTTCCCATGCCTTGTGTGATGATTGTACACATCAAGCCAACGTCCAACTCTAAGGCTACTCTGTGGAAGAAAAAGAAAAAGATTTTGATCAAATTTGAATAATGTTCCAAGAGTTTTAGGGATGACAACTTTATTTCTATAGTCGCTTGTACTGATTTGCAATTTTTTTAAAGTTGTTTTCTCTGGTACCTTGGTTATAACTTGAAATTGTAGTTTCTTGAAAATTATGTTTATAATGCATTGTGGAATTGTTTCTGGTTGCTTTGCATAAATATACAGAAAAAGGTTGTTGTCCAACACATGTATCTGGGAAGAAACCCGCCAATGTTCACTGAGATGAGGGTTCTTAACCAATCTACTGGGGATGATCACTTGGTATGTTCACTATGCTTGTGAGATCTATTTTTTTAATCTATTGCTTCTTGTTTCTGCTTTTTTTGTATTATTTTCTCTACGATGCAACGAAAACAGGTATTGGAGTTGGGAATGAATTTTTGCGCTGCTGATGATATGAGTGCAATACTTGCTGTCAAGTTAAGGAGAAGACTGGGATTTGGAATGTGGGCAAAGTTGCATATGACAGGCATGCATGTTGAAGGGAAGGTAATTAATAATTTATAGATCATAATTATTCATGGTGTTATAGAATTTTGATGTAAAACCATTTACAATGGAATTATTCATAAATGTGTAAGCCATAAAAAATTGCTAGACCATAATATCCTGTGAAGGGATTTTGAAGCCATTTCGATAATACTGTATGCTAAATAGTATGAATTCATATGCAAGTATAACTTTTGATTCCAAATTCCCCAAGAAACAAGTAAAAATAAAAGAAAGAAAATTAGATTTGTCATATTGCATCAGAATATTTCACTATATTGCAAAATCATTTTGCCTTCAAATGTCTGTTATTCAAACTGTGGTGGCAATCTCTGATCTGGCAACTAAAACAATCTGGGAAGGACAAGGTACTTTTCAATCATAAACGAAGTGTTTTCAATTAAACATATGTTTATGATACACTGAATTTTGCATTTGCTACCCACTTCATGATACATAAGAATTTAAAGTCTATAGAAGAAGTAAAGATGAAAAATTAGTCAATCACAAGATTTAATTTGGTAGGACGAGGATTTAGAATTGAGTTGCCATTCAAGATAAGGTTTGAAATTTAGATTATTTTAGGATTCTTTATTAGATAAAAAGTAGTAGTAAGTTAAATATGTTATTCTATTTTAGATATGTGATCCTAGTTTTTTAAAACTTATAGAATTTCTAGTAGAATAAGGTTTAAATTTGTTAGGAACTCTTTCCTACTAGAATAAGGGTTCTAAAAACTCTATATATATGTATACTTAGCCCTTCAATAGAATAAGCAATCTAAAAGTTTTAAACAAACTTGAGTTTTCAACTAGAAGGTGTGATTTTTTTTCTAAAAGTGATTCTTGGACCTTAGGAGTGATTACTAGTTTTCTACTCTCCATTGTTTGTGCTACCTACTAAATTCTAACAATCCTAACCTAAATTCTAGTTATCTTAGACCTAAATTCTGGCTATATTAAATTCTGAAATTCTAAGCCTAAATTTCTAGCAATCAAATGTTCAAAACCCAACTATACCAAATCTAAAATTTCAGCATTCCTAGTTGAAATTCAGCCTTGAAATCTGATATTTCAACAGCCTAATATCAGCCTTATTTCTTAATTTTGTGAGTTTTAGCTACTAGTTGATACTTGGTATTAGCGCGTTTCATGTAATCAAAGGGCTTATAGAGGAATTTTCAATGACCAAGAGCGAGATGAAATACTTTAAGAGTTGTAGAAAAATTGGACCGTAATGACTCAATCATAAGGTGCCCTAAGAACTAATCTAGAAAACAATATCAAGAAACAAACTACACTTGATGTTGAAGGTGGAGAAAGTGAAGGCCAAGATGAAAAGGATGAAACTATTCAATAGCAAATGGGTTTAAGAAATCAATGTCTGCTGAGAGATCCAATACAAAGAACCCAACCTGCCGTATATGGAGAGTGCATGCGAGCCTTTGAGACCACGACAACGTTGAAACACACAATGAACTTGATGACATTACTAAGAAAATTCGTGTTGAAGCCCCTAAATTTGTAGGAAAGGTGGATTCACACTTGTTCTTAGACTGGACACTAGTAATGCAAGATTTCTTTGATTGGTACGTCAGAATATAGAAAAGTTCGATTCGCAAAGATGAAGCTAGTTTGACATGTTAAAATCTGGTGGAGATTGGTAGAGGATAAACTTCTGAAAACAGGTCAGCCACGAAGATGAAGCCAAAGTTATCAGAAAAATACTCACCATTTTATTTTTAGGAAGATCTCCAAGATTAACTCACAACCTTTAGACAAGGGATTATATCCGTAATTGAATACACAGAAATATTTGATGAACTTTTTATCCAATGTGAAGAGGTGGAGTCGGAATGGCAATTTATATCTCTCTACAAAAGTAACTTAATGGAAGAAATTTGCAAGGAACTAATAATGCAAAGGATTTATAGCCTTGAAGATGCATATCACTTCACTTTAAGATCGAAACAATACTTAGGACAATAAGTAACTAAAAAGTTTTGAAGTCAAGCCAAAGAGTTCAGCATGAAGAGCATTACGATGATGCAACACTTTAGGTTAGCATCTAATGCATCAAAATTTGCATCATAGAACAACTACAAAAATTCTCAAGGAACTGAACCTAAAGGCAAAGGCATAGCTGAAATTGGGATGAAAGGAGGTAGCAATGACAAGAAGTGCTTCCGATGCAATGGTAGGGGCCACTTTGCTTATGAATGTTCTAATAGAGTTTTGGACAAGAAGAAGAGGAAGAATTTGATGAGATAAGTGTGAGCACAAGCCTGGAGGAGAGTTGGAAGGAGACTCTAGTGATGAACTAACTAGTCCTACAAATCTTAACATAGTGAGATGCATACTTAGGACCCCTATAGCAGAAGAACAAGAAGAATGGCTTCGTACTGTTATTTTCTTTATTCAAGCTAGATGCGGATAAAAAGTATGCAAGCTTATCATTGATGGAGGAAGAAGTATGAATGTAATATAGGAAAACATGTTGAAACGATTGAATTTACTCACGGAGAAACATCCAGATCCCTACAAAGTTGCTTTGGTGGATGATAGTATTATACCAATTACTTTAAGGTACTTGGGGCTTTCAAATTAGGAATATTTGAGGACTCTATTTCTTGTGATGTCATTCCTATGAAAGTTTCTCACATTTTACTTGGACAACTTTGGCTTTGTGATTGAGATGTGTAGCACTTCGAAAAAGCTAACACCTATTAGTTTATATTTTATGAAAAGATGATAATTTTGAAGCCTATGAAGGAATAAAAGGTAGAAAAACAAAGAGGAAGTAACAAGACAGTCATAAATGCCAAGAAAAAGCCTCTAACTGTCCTTAAGGAGAAATTTGATGCTAAGCACGAAGAAGGTGGTAATAAGCAAGAAGAAGGGACTGATATTGATCAACAACATGCAACGTTTGGGAAAATCTTTGGTGAAAAATCATATGCTAATTTTGATTCCTCAAATTTAGCTGATCAATTCAAATCTTTGAGCTTAGATGTAGAAGGTGCAAGTACCTGATGACATGGAGAGTTTGATAGTGGGAGATGATCAATGTGTTAAAGATGAAAAACAAAATGAAGTTAATTATTTGGCAAACTCTAAAGTTGAAACAACTGAACAAGTTGAAACACCTGAACAACAAATCAAAACATGAGGACAATAGGCTGAAAAAACAAGGTAGCAGGGTGAAATAATAGGACAACAAGCTAATATAATTGAATAGGGGGCTGAAAGGATGAATCAGTAATTACTTGGGGTTTTGAAGCTTGTTAGTTCAAAACTTGATGATATCCTTGTCGTTGTTAATGAAGATTATATTGAAGTGGGTGATGGAGAAGTAGATTTGAATGAAGATATGAAATTAACACAATATATGAATAAAGAAGAAGCTATGAGTGCACTTGTAAAGTCAAAATTCAGCAATGATGGCAAGTTAATGCATCTGACTATAGTAAGCAGCAATACATATGTTCTTGATGCCTATGTTGTAGAGAAATTGTGTGGTTTTGTTATGAAACCATTTGTAAATATATTGGTCAAGACTTACGATGTTATCCACATTGCTAAATTATTCTTCAAAAAGGTTGTACGTCTCTATGGATTATCTTTAACCATCGTCTCTGATTGTGATGCGAAGTTTATGAGTTATTTTTGGAAAACTTTATGGAAAACGATTGAATACTAAGCTTTAATTTTCAAGTTCTTTCAGTCTCCAAATTGATGGACAAACGGAAGTGGTGAATAGAAGCTTAGGAGACTTGTTAAGATGTTTGGTTGGACACAATGTTAAAAATTGGGACCTAATTCTCCCTATAGTAGAATTTGCATACAACAGTTCTATAAATAGGTCTACTGGTAAGAGCTCTTTTGAGATAGTCTCGGGTTTAACTAAGGAAGCCTATTAATTTGGTTCCTTTACCATAAACAACATGAGTAGATATTGATGTTGACGGTTTTGCACAACATATGAGGGATATCTTTGATGAGATGCAATGAAAGATAATAACCAGCAGTTTGTCTTATAAAGAACATGCTGATCAACATCATTGACTAGTAGAATTCAATGAAGGAGATATGGTAATGGCTAGGATTCGTCTAGAGCATTTTTAAAAAGAGAAATATAAGAAACTTCATTCGCGAAATGCTGAACCTTATAAGATCATCAAGAAGGTAAATGTTAATGCTTATGTTTTGGAATTATCAAGTGACATGGGAATTAGTCCTATCTTTAATGTTGCAGACTTAACTATTTATCATGGATATGATGATACGCAATCTCCTATTGCGGTGTTGAGAACTCTAACTATTCCCCATCTTAAAGAGGAGATAGAGGATGTTCTTGATGAACAAATTTTAGCCACAAGAGATGGAAGATATTGACAATTTCTTGTCAAGTGGAAAGGAAGATCGATTTTTCACAGCACTTGAATTTTAGAGTTTGAATTGCAGAAGTTGAATCTAGACATATATGATCAGTATTTATCACATTCTACGTCGAGGACGACCTCAGACAAGCTAGAGGGAATTGATACAAAAGAACTTAACATCTATAAAAGAAATAAAAGAGGAATGATTTAAGATATACAAGCTTTAATTTGTGCGATGAGAATTGAGAATTGAGTAGACATTTAAGATAATGTCTGAAATTTAGATTATCTTAGGATTCTTTATTAGATAGGAAATTGTAGTAATTTAAATATGTTTTTCTATTTTACATATGTGACCTAGTTGTTTAGGACTTATAGAATTTCTATTGGAATAGGATTTAAATTTGTTAGCAACCCTTTCATACTAAAATAAGGGTTCTAGGAACTCTCTCTATAAATATGTATTCAGCCCTTCAATAAGATAAGCAATCTGAAATTTTTCTACAAACTTGAGTTTTCAAATAGAAGATGTGATGCTTTCTTCTAAGAGTAATTTTTAGACTTTAGGAGTGATTCCTAGTTTTCTACTCTTCATTATTTGTGTTCTTTACTAAATTCCAGCCATCTTAAACCTAAATTTCAGCCATATTAAATCTTGAAATTTTAAGTCTAAATTGTCAGCAATCAAATGTTAGATACCCAACTATACCAAATCTAAAATTTCAAATTTCCTAGCTGAAATCTAGCCCTAAAGTTTGATATTCCAGCAGCCTAATATCAGCCTTATTTCTTAATTTTGGAAGTTTTAGCTACTAGTTGATACTTCTTCTATTTGTCCTACATCACTTTGTTTGTATAGTTTTGATATAAGAAATCTGGTTTTCTGAATATTTCTTACTTGGTACCTCCATAGCATTTTACTGCTTTTTCCTTTCGTTGCACTTATTTTTGGGATGTGGTAACTGTAATATTTGATGCAACGGTTAGCTTATTCATTTTAATTCTATATGTATCTATGTGGTATTGTAATAATCATTTCAACAAAGGTAAACTGGTTTTTTAGTACCATAATCATTCTTATTTTTAACTCTCTTTTATCAGGTTTTGATTGGTGTAAAATTCCTACGTGAATGGCCTTTCCTAAGCCGATTGCGAGTGTGCTTTGCTGAGCCGCCTTACTTCCAAATGACTGTTAAACCCATCTTCACTCATGGACTGGATGTTACTGTACTTCCAGGAATTGCTGGATGGCTGGTAGGTTTATTTCATTCTTTCTAGTGATATCTTGAACTTTCGATCTTTCTCCCTCCTCCCTCCTCCCATTAAATAATGCTGGTGTGAATTCATGGAGCCCATATAATAAATATGTACATACCTATAATGAATGCATCCATTTTCAAACCTTGTCATGAACGTGCTGGTTTATCCCCTGCCTCTATGAAAAAACTCAGATGCATTTTCTGGTTTGAACTAGGACAAGCTTTTGTCAGTTGCATTTGAGCAGACACTTGTTCAGGTAAATTTACTCCCATTCAAAATGTATAATCTCCATATCTGATGTTTATCTAAATGATATTTTTCTTCATGCAGCCCAATATGCTAGTTGTTGATATGGAGAAATTCGTATCTCCGCAGACAGGTAATTTATCAACTTTAAGGTTGCTTGGAAGTTGAGAAGCTCATGCACTTCCATTTTGGCGGAAACTAACTTTAAAAGTCAGTTTCAAGTGAACATTTAATGCACCAAAACATTTATCTTAATTCTTACTTTTCTGCAACAAATGTTGGCCATCAGCAAAGAAATACCATTCTTGGATAATATTACTGGTCTCTCTATTCGACTTCAGTTATTGTGACATTAGTAAGTTAGGGTCCTTAAAAGTGAATTTGTAACTTAGATGCACTTCACAAAGGAAGATAAGCATAACTCTGGCTGTACTATTTTAATTTTTTACCAAGAAAATTTTTTCCTGTTCCAACTGAAAAATTGCGATCTACATCTGGAAATAAAAAGGTAAACTGGTAAACCAGTTTAGGAGGTGCTTCAGGTAAACTGGTAAACTGTTCATAATGGGGAAGCGCCATTCTGACTTCTTAGTTGAGAAACTTTTTTCCTCTCCTTTCTTGTATTCATTTTAGGATCATTTCTGATATAAAGATCCCGAATTTCATATTGGCATTTCTAATCCACTGGATATGAGCTTCATGATTCTGGAGTATAGACATAACAGTTGGATAATAATGAGAAGTTTATGAATGTTGTAACCATCCCTCAATGAATAATTTGATAAAACCAAGCCATTGGAAAGAGTGGAGGAGCATTAAGTAAAAAAGCTCAGTTTTGGAGTTGAGAAATGAATTTAGAAAGAGGATAAAGTTTTCTAGAAGGTAGTAGCTTTCACAATTTTGACTAGCTATTTATTTGCTAATGATTGGACACAACATATTCCAAAATTAAGGGTATAGAGAGATAAACTTTTGGTAAATTTCAGAAGATCAGGTGTTAGGCATAAGATTTGAAATAGTTACATATGAAACCAAAGCGGTTGGTCCCCTCCATGTTTATTTGTGCAAGCATTTGCAGGATTTGGTCATCAAATATTACTGTTGGCTTGTTCTGATGATGGGAAGGGATTATCGAGAAATCCATTGGATAAGATGGGTAGTCTGTTTCATTAAGGTGTTTGAACATGTATACATGAACTCTGAAATAGAGCTTAGTCTCTGAATACTAGTCTACTAATCTGGCATAGGTTATGACTTGATCCAATAGAGTCAGAACACTTTTCTATTTAAAATCAATGGTGCTCGATGAAGCGATCCAGATTCCACACTATGCTGGGCGTTCAGTGTGATTGTGGGGCTAGAAAGAAAAGAGAAAAGGTCTAAAGAGCGAGAGAGTGATGGGCAAGCTTATGATTCATTGATGAATAAGAAACTTGAAATTTCTATTTATAACTTTTGATTTTGGAAAGCTGACTGTGAGCAAGAAGCTATTTCCTTATATTCTGGTATAAACTTTGGTAATAGTTGCAATGATGAGTTAAGAAGGTTGTTCAAAATACGAATTTGTTGGCACCAGCACCTTAATAAACAAGCATAAAGTTTATTGGTTCTCACCTTCAAAGTTTTTTCATTACAAGTTGGACAGCCAAAAAATCATCCTGTTGGAGAATAGTGGAGGATGGATTGCTTAAAATAGGATAGCACCAATTTGTGACTGGGAAGAGACGAAGTTGAAGCTAAGAGAGATTCTTTCACATTACCAGGATCATCTTGTTGAGCTTGGGCAACGAACTATGACAGTTATGGAGTATACAAAAATATTTGATTTTTCCATTGGATGTGAAGGAATGGAGTCTGAGAGAACTTATATCTCATTATGGAAATGGTTTAAGAAAAATAATAATCAATGGCTCATTCCAGTGGAGATGTTAGGCAACTGAGGAAAGAGTTTGACAGGGCCATATTTGAGAATAATGTTTATGATAGATCAATTGATCTTTCATTTTACCAGGTAATGTTGTTTCATTACAAGGCATTACTCAACTCGAAAACTGCTAAAACAATTGGGAGTTGGATTAGATTAAAGGGAAGGCAACTGCTAATTGTAATTTATTGTGTAACTCCTTTTTTTTTGAAGCAACTCCTTTTTTTTTCTTTTTGTTGAAATGTGTCCTTATCTGTCATCATGTATTTCTTACTACTGTTTGAATGTCAGAGAGTTGGTTTTTTGTGGATGAGAAGGACCCCGTTGCTTTTGCCAAGCTTGAAGTTGTTGAAGCATCTGACATCAAACCATCAGATTTGAATGGTCTGTTCTTGAAACTTGGTTTGCCTTCCCAGTTTGTAGTATTACTATTCTCAACCAGGTCTAATTGGGAATCTACCTTTTCAGGATTAGCTGACCCTTATGTGAAAGGACAACTTGGCCCTTACAAATTCAGGACGAAGATACAGAAAAGGACATTGACCCCAAAGTGGCAAGAGGAGTTTAAGATCCCAATTTGTACATGGGAGCCATCAAATAGTCTGACTATTGAAGTTCGTGACAAAGACCGATTTATTGACGATAGCCTCGGGTTTGTCTCTAATTCTCCTAACAACTATGTGTAGTTTTGCAGCAGGTTTAACTTCATTGTCATTGGTTTTTCATACAAAATTTTCCTGTCTCTTCTTCACTAGCTTCCAAATGCCAGTATACTCATAAATATTTTTGTCTTATTTATTAGTGCATCATCGATTTTCCTTTTGAGGTTCAAAACAACATCAATTGTTTTGCACTTGTTGATGTTGGGGTACTTATGTTTCAATGTGTTTTGACTAGTTGGCTGTTCAACCTGCTAATACATTCTCTTCTACTATTTGAAGGGATTGCACCGTTAATATCAATGGTCTAAGGGATGGTGAGAGGCATGATATGTGGTTACTCCTTCAGAACATTAAAATGGGAAGGCTACATCTTGCCATTACCATACTTGAAGCAAATGCAAAGGTTACTATTTTTTAAGTTGGATTCAACAACAAATGACATATAAATGTTTTCAATGTTTAACAATACTTTAGTTTATGGGTAACCTTTTCAGGGGAATGGAGATTCGTTTGATGGAGAAAAGATGAACAAGGAAGTACAAAGAGATAGCTTTGCAAGTGATACTGGCAGTAGAGATTCTTTTTCATCGATTTCCTCAGAAAAGCTTGCCAAAGTGCGTGACAATTTTGAGCCTATCAACGTTGAAGGGCGACAAGAGACTGGGATATGGGTCCATCAACCTGGAAGCGAGGTGTCACAAACATGGGAGCCCAGAAAAGGTAAGGATAGGCTCCTTGATAGTAAAATCCAGCGAGTTCCTTATGATTCATATGGCAGCGTAGCAGCAGCATCTGGACCCCTTAACAGTGATAGCGGCAGTGGTGATGAAAATGGTGAGGGAAAAAGTTCCAGGAACAAATTTCGGCGAAGTTTATTTAAGGTTGGCTCCATGTTCCATCGCAACAAAAATCAGGATAATACAAGCAGTACTGGAGACACTGTTCAGTCTCCGTATGTTAACATTAGAGGCCTTAATCAGAAGACAGTAGGTGTGCAGTTCATAGTAGAAGATGATCTTTCCGGAGAAACTGCAGGGGTTCTTGAGGAGGGAACTGTTCTAGGGAGCCCAGGAAAAGGACATGTGAAAGACAGGGCAAAGAATATTTTGAAACATGTATTTTCTCGGAAAGGATCAAGAACATCTCAAGGTGATCCGCCAATTGTAATTGATCCAGACGTGGACTCTTCGGATGATGAGTCAACGTCATCCCCTCAACTTGAGAAGATTCCCAGCTCTATAACCCGCTCTGATGTTTCCGACAAAACCAACCACCGCATCTGTGAGAATGATTCGAGCGAGTTGAATGTTCAAGGCCCAGAATTGATAGATGATGAACAGGTGATCAGTTCTGGCGAACCCAGAAATTTATTAATACCATCTTCAAACTCTCTGGTTGCAGAAGCTAGTTTGAAAGGAAATTAGAAAGTGGAATGAAAATGAATCGGTTTGAGTGTAAGTAGGTTTCGCTCGTTCCATCGACACGCTCTGAGGTTGAGACTTTTTAAGTACAAAGGGAAAAGCTTTGTTATGTTTGATGTTTGATGTTTGATGTAAATATGCGACACATAAGTACTGAGTTGAAATGTGAATTACTAGATAGATACCTTTGTCTTTATACAACAAGATTCAGAAAATTAAAAGTTACTAGATAGATATCAATTGTCAAATATGTCATTTAATGATAAGAACTTGTTTTTATATATATTTCACTTGTGCATCAATGTTGAATTTTTAATAAAGGAAAATGCTGGGAGAATTAAAGATAAAGAATGTTCAAATATGTTAATGATGATAAAAAAAAAACAAACAAGAAGGTTATTTTTTCATCTTTTCCTTTATTCCTTTCCTCTATTTTTACAGAAGGTATTCATGCCAATGTTGAAATTTAAAAGTGGGAACTATTACCTTTTTACAACAATTTAAACTTTGAACTTTGAAGGTAAGAACTATCACCTTTCTTTTTTAACTTAGATTTGAAACATTTTTTTGTTTATTTGTTATTAACAAACAAGGACTGAAGAAGATTGTCCATATTGGTGCACTAAATTATTTTGGTTTCTTTAGATTTGTATTTTATTATGCGAGTATTCTGTTAGAAATTTGCATAAGCAATACTATGACTCGTATTCAAAACCATGCTTATGTAGAAAAATATCATTGCATGTTCATTTGAAACAAGTAACAACTTCACTTCTATAAGGGAATATCATGACTAAGTACAAATAATTTCATGACTCAATAAAAATTATACCTGTATTCAATACATGTAATACTAGCCTAATGTAAAAAAAATATAATTAGTCATTAAATATAAGTATCACATACATTTTAATATCAAAATTCTATCTTTGAGTGCAAATTATATGGTTAAATATAGTCTTGTATGGTCAACCTTAAAGCAAATTATGTTCATTTAAGTTTATGATAAACATGGATAAATACATAGTTAAGTGTGTTCTTATTGAAATTTTAACAAGAAATGGGATGAGGGCTGGAAATTTCGTAGGCTTCTGGACAAGTTCGCCGCGACAAAGTCCACTTTTTGTCATTTTAGACATAACTTTCTCTTTAGTTATCTAAATAGAGTGATTTTTGATTTGGAGTAAACTAGAGACACAAGGCTATAAATTGTTTGAAGAAATAGAGTGCTAATTCAGTCACTAAGAATTTAAATTTTTGGATGAAAATTGAGCACAAAATGCTATTTAAGTATAAGAATAGTCTGAAAATATTTGGGTTATAACTTTTAGATTACTAAACCACATTGAATGATTTTAGTGTCATTAGGACTTAAGACAATGAGGAACATTTTTCTAGAAGGAAGTGTTAGGATTTTTGTAACTGATAAAGGGAATCAAGGAGGCAAGAGGATCAAGAGGAGAGGCATCTTTGAGCAAGTTATAAGTAAGGATTCTTAAGGTAGGTTTCATGTTTATAATAGAGTTAATGAGCCATGACTATGTTTTCAAAAGCAATAGAATTAAATGATTTCATTTTGTTTTATAAATGTTGCAATATTGTTACTTGAATGATTTGAGCAATCTTCATATGTTTGCTATATGAATTTTGTGAATGAATTATGAAATGGAAATGCATTTGAAACATTCCATGCTTATGAAAATCAAGTTTCCGAAAAGTGTCTTTTTGGGCAATATGTTTTGCAAGTCATGAAATACATGTTATGTGGGCTTGTAGTGGTCCCCTAAGTTAAGTCAAGTGCACTTTGACAAAAGGCTTCTCCCGCTTGCCCGCTAGTAGCATGGAGTTCGTTCATGGACTCCCATAAGTTCACGGCTATGCAAGACCATTATGTGGGATTGCGATAGTATGCTCTGTTTACAGCTACACAGGACCATTTTGTGGAAATGTGTAGTGTGTTCTGTTTTTGGATCCACCCAAACCAATTTGATGTGCTTATGTGCTCATGATATGTTTGACAAGATTGATGCATACATGATTTGTACTATTGTGAATTGTTTGACAAATTGAAAATTTCATGAAATAAGTGTTTTATGATTTTTAAATGCGAAATTACTATGGTTATAAAAGGTGCAATGACAATGAGTTTTATAAAGGGGTTTTTGCATATTTCTAGATTATAAACTTGTTACCCACGAGCTTTAAGCTCACCCCCCATTTTCGTTTCATCTTCAAGTGATGAGGAAGAGATCGAGGGATCAAGAGTATAAGGGCATTACTTCAAAATCTGCATATTTTGGAATTTAAGTTATTTTTGTAAAATACAAGTCTTAGTCACATTTCAAGGATCATTAGTTCATGTAGCTTTTGTATTTGGAGATTTGAGACATTGATGTATTATGGTTTGAAATGCCATTAAAGATTTGTAAAAATTGTTACTTTTGATGTTAAGTTGAAATATGAAATTGTGTATGGATGAGG
>JANZXV010000004.1:16958777-16970924 GCA_027576455.1 Erythroxylum roigii | reverse complement strand
AAAAATTCGACTGTTCACAAATACCAGTATGCATGTACAATCCTAAGTAGTCCCAATCAATCTCATCCTATACCAAAGTACTATTCTACCCTTTCCGTCGGGGTTGAGATGTTACATAAGTGGTTGTGATTCTAGGGGGTTTCGCTGCGGCGAGCCTTTCCCGAAAGCAATTCTCGCTTAATCTTGGAACTTCGTAGTGGCGAACTTTTCTCGAAGGGTCTCAGCAGAAGTTCCCGTCCGTTCGTCGCGGTGAACCTGCCATTTGCTTCCGAAGGATTCTTCCTTCCAAATAAAGGGTTTTTGATGGTAAGACACTCACGGTTTTACATTAGATCCAAGGAGTTAGGCTCTAGAAACTGGGTCCAACAGATGTGGTATTAGAGCAAGGGGTTAGGCTCTGGAAACGGGGTCCAACAGTTGTGGTATCAGAGTAAGGGGTTGGGCTCCGAAAATGGAGTCCAATAGATGTGGTATTAAAGCAAGGGGTTGGGCTCCAAAAATAGGGTCTAATATTTTTACTTGTTACCTATTATAAAACTGTTACATGTGAGCTTTAAGCTCACCCCCATTCTCCTCTCCCTATTTAGGTAATGAGCAAGAGATCGAGTAGTCAAGAGTTACGACATCACTCCGAATTGGTATACTTTTGTATTTTTTAAGTTAGAATTTTGGAATTTCAAGGCCTTAGCTGCATTTCAAGTTCTACTAGTTCAAGTGTATTTTGTATTTTTGGTTCTCGAACTCAACTGATGTATTGTGACTTGAAATGCCATTAAGGCTCTGTAAAAACTTTTGTCTTTTGATATCAATGAAATATATTTAGGTTGTTTATGACTTTCTTGTTTTCACAATGTATTTGGTTTTAGCTAAGAAGCACGGACACGGCAAAATGGAGCCGTGTCCGCGTATCGGACACGTATCTGACACGAACACCTACAAAAAGTGCATATATATGTTCCATATTTTTTAAGAGGGACTTATAAAGCATAAAATATGTATGAACTTTCAAGATATTTGAAGTCTTGAAACATATCAATCAATATATTTCATATAATGAATTTTAATTTTTTTTCTTAATTCTAAATTTTATAATATATATATATGTCGTGTCCGTGTCCACCAAATTTTAGAAGTTGGTGTGTCCCCGTGTCTGTGTCCGTGTCGTATCGTGTGTCCGTGTCCGTATCCGTGCTTCTTAGGGTTTTAGAGATAGGAAGAAGAAATTGAGAATTGGTTTGCGTTTTTATTCATATTCATTTTGATCTTTAAGTTAAATTGATGAGGGTGGTTGAAAGGATTTATGTTTGCATTTAATAAGGTAGGTTGCTTAGGGGTTTCTGGTTTCTGTACCAGGTTTTTTTTCCACGGCATATTCACCCGAAGGTAATTCTGCTTTTCTTGTGGTGACTTCTCCGCGACGAAGCCAAATATTCGTCGCAGTGTAGTCAATCTTCCAAGGTTGCCGCGGTGAAGTTATAATCATCACCGCAGCGAAATATACCCGAAGGGTCAGGGGAGTTTCTCTCATATGTTCGCCGCGGCTAAGCCCGCCATTATTTCCAAAGGAGTTTTCTTTTTAACTTCCAAATTCAGAGTCTTCCTCCATACCCAAGCTTCATGATCCCGTATCCGTCCAATGTTAGACTCTAAATATAGGGTCCAACACAAAATGTCCACAAACCAAAAAAACTAGCCTGTTGAAAAAGCTAAAATCTGCTATTTCACTCTCTGGGAGATGCACGGTCTGAAACATGGCTATGCACAACTCAAAAATCTCCAATATTCATGATTTTTCATAAGCTAAGAGACATACACAGTCATAGACAAGGTCATGTATCCCTAATTTGCTTCAAATCTTCCTTATTTTTCAATTATATGATTTCCAACACTCACAAACATATTAAACACCTCAAGAAACATAAATTAAGACCTAAATCATGTTCTAAACCACACAAGCATTTAGAATATAAACAAAAACTAATAATAACATAATTCTAAGTCTATACACATAATAATCATCTAAGAAACACTCAAAAACATACTTAAACATCTATCAAAACATAGTATAATTTACACCTATCACTTTTGTATTTATACTATAATTGAATGGTGATGCATGCATGTTAATTTATTATCCTTTTTATTTATTGTTTGTGAAAGTTTGATCACTTTTTATATGATTTGAAAGTATATCATAATGGATGAAAGTGCAACATTAGTCCATAAGATAATAGAGAGGTAAGTGTAACACGAAAATATAACACTTTTGTATATGACATAAGTTTAAGAACATTGAATGATTTAATTTAGTATTTATTATCATAAATGTAAATGTAAATACAAGTGATTTATATTGCAAGAGCAATTAATATAAATTTAGGGAATTTATTTCATTAACATATCTATTTCTTTTAAAGAGTGAAAATGCATTTAAATCTAAAAAAGAAGATTACAATAGCCCAACAAAACCAAAACTCAAACTCCAAAATACAACCTGAGGTAGGTAAGCTGAGCATGAGATCCAGTAAAATTTGTGGATAAAACACAACAGCACAGGCTTGGAATTGAATAAAAGTAACAGAGGATGTGATCTCGGTAGGCTGGCTTGCTCAAGTAAGTACAAAAACCTAAGTTGTAGTCCTTAGATACTAGATAGAGAGGAGGGGAGTTATAACTTTCTTAGTGTTATTTGTAAATCTATCAATAAGAAATTGTCATCAGTGTATTCAAGATTAATCAACAAACCAGTCAGATGTCAGCTTGGAGCTTATCCTTTATTTAAGATTTTGTGTCTTGTAAAATCTGTGGATAAAACACAACAACACAGGCTTGGAACTAAATAAAAGTAGCCGAGGATGTGATCCCAATAAGCTGGCTTGTTCAAGTAAGTACAAAAACTTAAGCTATACTTCTTAGATACCAGACAGACAGGAGGGGAGTTATACCTTTTTTTGTGTTATTTATAAATCTATCAATAAGCAATTGTCTTCAATGTATTCAAGATTAATCGATTGATCAGTCAGATGTTAGCTTGGAGCTTATACTTATATAAGACGTTGTGTGGTAAAATTATTTTCCCAATTCATCAAAATGAACGATCTTTTTTGCAACTTTGCTCTTAGGATAAAGCTGACAATTATGTCGTAAGGAAAACAGAAAAGTGTTTTTGCGATAGCAAACCCGTTAAGAAAGCGGGTCAATGAATACAGAGGGATAATTAGGCATAACAAGAATACACATTCAGAAGTTTCCCGTCGCTTTTCTACAGTCCTAATATGGATGGCGGCATTAACAACAAACAAGCTCATTAAATGCCGGTTATAACACACTGTCTTGCAATTAAGCCGTCGCCTTTCCTATAGTCCCAATATTCCATCCCCTTTCCTTTTCCTTTTGGTTATGCATCTGCCTTGTATCCTTGGATGCCACTCTTTTACTTCCTAAGAGAATTCTGTGTGCCATCCTACCTCTACTTCCAATTGAAACTCTAACTTTCTCCATCCCAACACTTATGCCACCTTTTCTCAGATGTTGCATTGAGGGCTTGATCTGGATTTTCTTTTGAAGGCTTCGTCTCAAGATTGTTCCTAGCTTCTTCGTGCCTTGTTCGACTCCTTTAGGACTGTTGCAAAGTACCTCCTCTAGCTTGCATTCATTTTCAGATTCTGTATCTTCCTTTATGTGGGCTGGGCACACTGGCGTTGATCGTAGTGAATTTGGTACAGTTGCTAGGGGAATCAAGGAGTTACGTCTTGGAGCTGGGGTTATTGGGACCCTTTTCACTGTAGCACAAATTGAGGCTCTGCCTGTCCTCTCTGGTAGTTCAGCCGTTCGAGGGTTGTTTTCCTTTTCTGGATGATCAATGTAAATGAGTGTTCCATCAATGTAGGGTGGCTTCAAAGTGTTGTTCTCCATCAGTTGTTGCTGACTGAAGTTCATATGTTCTTTGCTCAAGATACTAACCATAAGCTCATTGCCATTTTTGGTATTTCCTAATAGCCTATTCGAAAATGGTAGCCGTGATTGCGCATTATTTTGCTCATCTTTGTGCTCTTTCATTTGTTGATTTTGTTGTAGCTGTTGAGCTATCTTTGTGTCCACATGCTGACGAGCTAACTTCCTTTCAATTAGCAGTTGTGACTCTAGCTCCTTTAGCTGCAAAAAGTAGTGGAAAAAAAGCCATAGTTCAGACATGTGAGGGATAAGTAAGCAAACGAATAACTTTTATCAGCTAATTCGATGATTATTGGTATCCACAGTTGTCTGATCACCTTTTCAAGAAAACTCCTATTTTTGAAGTCTTTTTCTTTTAGCTTCAATTCCAATCCATGGATTGTTTCCTCCATTTTCTTAATTTGCAAATCTTTGTTCTTCAGGTCCTGCTTCGATTTTTCAGCCTTAAGAGTGACAAGAACGCATTAGTTTAACAAACATTTGGGAAAAGTCATCTCAGAGAGATAATAAACTTGTAGGGGAAAAAAGAGCGTCGCAAATACTAAATCAGTTGTACCAACTGTTTGTATTTCAGCATCTCAGAATTCTCCAATTGTCTCTTGGCCGGGCCCAACTCTATTCCCCTGACTCTGCTCGCGAAGTTTAGAGAACATAAAGTCTCCCCAAGGTCGTTCTCATTAGGACTGATTTGTACAAACATAAGCGTCTTTGAGTCTCCTCCTGGCAAATAGAACTTATACAGTTAGGTCTATACTCTGCGTCCTTAACATGGGCTGTGAATAAAAATTATCTTATGGTTCTTGAGAAAGTAAACTTGATATTGACTGTGACTGAGAGTTAGGATAATTGTCCCAGTTCCATAGATGTGTTTTCTCCAATATTTTGAAATTCCGTGGGGAAGAGTACCTAATGAATCTTGCAGTAAGTGGGTAAGCTTGGAGTTCCTGCATGATAAGCAAACCAATATGTTAACTTGAAACTGAAAGCAGAAATAAAGTTAGATTCTACAAAATAAAGAAATACCACAAAATGCTATAACCTGAATGGGATGTGAGGGCTTTTGTTTGCCAGAGCGGATATCACGTCACCAAGAGCAGATAAAGATTTGTTGATATTTTGTGTTTCCTTAAGTCTATCTCCTTGAACTTCTGTCTTGGCTACTCGCTCACTTCCTGCTAGGTCTACCAGCCATAACTTGCTTTTTGTGCATTCTCCATTCAACAAATTCTTTCCCTTGACTGTCACGCAATGTATGCTGCATCAAGAATGAATTATACTCTAGCACTTGATGAAAATTAAGCATACCGGCTGCATAATGATATTGAAAATAGACTGAAGCCGGAATAAGGTGTACAGACCAGTGAGATCGGCTGCTGCGCTCATTAGCATTTGTTGGGCCAACAGCCCTTGCTTCACTCCCAGTTTGTAGAACTTCCCAGACCTCATTCATATTGGTCACACGGGCTTCAACTAGCCCAGGGACATGATGAAATCCTTCGCCTGCGTGTCTTATTTCCAGCCTGCAACGTACATCACAGACATATTGCTAAAACGTAAGTATAAACAAAACTATCCTTAAAAAATACGGGCAATGCACAAATGGAACCGAAATAAGATCCAGAACTGCAGTACCTTTTTCCAGACACTCCTGACTGAGAGCCTGAAGCAAGTAAATCTCGAATTTGTTCATTATAGACCTCTAGAACACTCACACGTAGATCAAATTGGAATAAGTTCTCTTTCTCCTTAATTAAGCGGAAGATCTGGTCAAGAGTCCTAAAATTTACTCCACGTGCTTCTTCCGTACCCTCCATTGTAAAAGTTTTACCAGTTCCAGTCTGACCATAAGCAAATATGCATACATTGTACCCATCCAAAACTGATGTTGCAAATGGAGCAGTATCTTGGAAAACATCAGCTAACAGAGAGACGTAAAGAACATATTGTTATTGACAATTGGAAGGGATGGGGATTATACTTAAAATTTTAGATGGACTACATCAATTTATAATGTATGAAACCTTGGTCTGACAGGGGGCTGAAAACAGCATCGAACTTGAAGGTCCTTCGAAGAAATCCGTTGGATAAAACTGTAAGTTCACCATCTTTTGCGGAATCAAAATCTATAGCCACAGAACCTCCTGCAACAACTTCTTCTGCATTTAGAGGCCTACATCGGCAGAAGACCCTTATATTTCCTGAAAAGTAACCACTGTTGCTCAGTAAACTATCGGCAAACCAGTGGAATTTCAAAGTAAACATGGAGCTACCTTTCAACTCTAGAACCTTGTTATAAAGTTCCCTTCGTTCCTGGGCCCCTTCAATGAATTTAGTTTTGAGATCTTCATGCAAGTTCTGTTGCTGCTTCACTATCAGAAAATAAACAAGCAATTGAAATAGTAAAAGAGAAATGCAACTATTATTGTATCAGGAAACCATTTTTAATACATAGAAGATGTCAGATTAACATACTTGTGGACTCAATTGTAGCCATTATTCCAGGCATATCAGCAACGCATTTCTTGTATGCTAGTGTGTCTTCTAATAGCTTAACATGATCCATTTTCATGATCTGTAAAAGAAAGAAAAATCAAACTAATGCAGTCATGTTAGTTGTTTATGAGAAAGAAATTTCAATAAACAACAGCCTGATTACCTTCATTTTTCTTTTCAAGTCTCTCAATGATGAGAACCACTTGCTCTTTTCCTTCACTTGACCCTCAATAGCATATGCTAGAACCGAAAGTAAACATGGTCCATCATTTTCAGGATAATTCAAATGATTGTCTGTAGACAGAAGCAGAAGTTTTCATACCCAAAGATCCAACATGCATAGACTTGCGCATTAGCTCATTTTGAAGAGCCTTCAAGGACCTCAAAGCCTCTTGGCATTCCTTATTCTTACTTAAATTCTCACTCCTGAGCTCTTCCATTTCCTTCTTCACGTCTGCCAGTTTTCTTCCCTGACATTCATACTCTCTTAGTAACTTCTCATAATCTCCTCCACCTTGGCACTCACCATTATCCTACCATTCAGCAGAATGTATATCCCTTATTCAAGAAAAAAATTATCTGCTAAATCAGGTAGACCAAATGACTATACTACTAGGATAAGTAGTTATTACTGTTGTCGGCTTGCATTCTTTCATTTGAGACGTCCACAGAAATTGAGTCCCTTCTTGAGGATCTGATTCTAGAAAATTGAAATTATGTCAATTCTTTTTTATTTCTTTGGCTCCTAATATTGAACTCAATCTTTAACAAGGAAACAAGGACAACTGAACTTACTGATAAAATCAGTTGGTTGTGGATTGATATCAATAACGGGATGTGAATCTTCTTGGCATAATTTCTCTGCAGGGGGAAGGAGCTCAAAGGAAGATTCGGGGGACAAGCTTTTGCTGAATGTTTGGCAAATTGTAGCAAACTTCACGGATGGGCTCTTACGAGTCTCTTGGATTTCAGGAGACCCATCAATGCCGTTGTCTAGAGAGAGGTCAACAGAGCAATTGTTTGGACATAATAATTGAGAACCCGCATGGCTGTTGGCCACTATATCAGGTGAACCGGCACATAAAACCAGATCAGGAGACGTTAAAGAAAACCCCAGCATTGACCGACCTAGAATTGGATTCACAATTCAGTTCCAAAACCACAAAACAAATTAATTCTATGAAAAGGTTAAGTTTACCATCTAAGAATGGATCACTGAATTTGGGTACAATAGTTTCTTCTGAATATCGATCCTCTTTACAGGTCAGATTATCTACAATTGTGCACACAGGAAGAGATTAAATGGAAAAAAACAAAAAATATATATATCCATATGAAGAGAAAAGAGTCGCGTACCGCAGTCTAGGTTACAAGGAGAAGTAGAATCCGCCATGTATGGAGCTGAAAGTTGGAGAGTAGCTGATTGATTGCAGGGTTCAATGAACATAAATAAATCAGTGGAAACCTTATGTTGTATAGTTTCGCTAAAAAAGCTTGTGGGTCATGCATTCATGAAAGCTTCAATTTGTGGTCACTCACAACACTCGGAGGTAAGGGAAGGTGAGTTACGCAAAGAAAGGAAAAGAAGAATGATACTTTGATAGATTAGAGTCAGATTGTTTTTGTTTCAAGAAACATTCTATTCCTGAACCCGACCGTTGCTTCGGAAGTTTTGAAATTTGAATGGTGCTAAGCGGGCTGCCACAAGAAATTGTTTCTTAACCCGGTCTCGTTTATCGTATACGGACCCAAAGCCGAATCTACTTGCTATTATTCCCAGTGAATTGAGTATGACGGTTATAGTTAATTTTTTTTCTTCTTTTGAATTGGATAAGAATTGTTTTGACTATATGTAAGCTAATACAAATATACAAAAGTAGAAGAAAGACTAGCTATAAGACCAGTCTGTCTATTCTACCGCAGATCAAGAGTAAGAATAAAAAATGCAAGATTTACATTAATAGACTAGGCCTCTAGTTAGTTAGGCTTATACCAGTAGAACTTTTATCAGTTGAGATTTTTTTTGTAAATCTTTTTTTAAAAGAACTTTTTAAAGAAGCTAGTTAACTTTTTGACTGTCATTTACAAAAAAGTTTTTTTGAAAGAGCTTCATACTGTTTGGCAACATAAAAATAAAAAGCATTTTTAATTTTAACTATATTTTATTTTGTAATAAAAATTATTTATGCATAGAAATATTATTTAAAGTATATTAAACAACATACAAAGCACAATTTATTAATTATTGTATAATTTTAAACCATATGAAACATAAATGAAAATATATCTAACCAAATATTTTATATGAATTATAACATAAGTAAAACTAATATAAAAAATAAATATTAAAACATATAAAAAGTCAAATAATATTATATAAATCCTAAAATAAACATGAAAATGAATTTATGGATATTGTGAGAATTATATGTAAAACATAAGGGAAAAAGAGATTAAAAAATATATTCATTAATTGATTTAAAAAATCTACCTGTAAAAGTCATTTGAGAGGCTTTTTTATAAGCTCCAATTTAAGCTTCTTAAAAAGCTATATTTTGGCTACCAAAAAAGTCATATCTATTAAAGAAGTGTTTTTTATATTTTACAATTAAACATCCATTTTTAAAAAAAAAAGACTTTTGTGGTGGAGAAAAATGCTTATTAACCTTTAAAAAGTTCATCCAAATAAGCACTCAACCTAATATTGATTTAAAATTAAAAAAAATTAAAAGTTTGAACTTGTTAAGCAGGACTAAACCGAGTCGAGTCTAAGCCCAAATAACAACTCCGATTAAAATAATCCATACCAATACTTATGAAATTTAGACATATTTCCATCACATAAGCTTAAAGTATATGAGATAACATCTTAAGGGTTGGATTAAAATAAGTCCAATGATCCATCATATGATAACAATTTCATATAATAAAATAAAACACACTTCTTAACTTTTGAGTCATGTGTGACGCCACAAACTTCTTAATAATAATATAATGCGTGGTCTAATTTGATTGGAATGGATGTGGAATAGACTCATTGGCTCTTTCTAGATTGTTGTATTATGATGTTCGTTAATATGTCAGACTGATGTACAGAACTTTTAAGATTCGAGATCGTCTAACTTTTTGAATTTAATTAAATCTTGAGCAAATACCTTCGAGGCAAGTGAATCTTTGGACTCAAAAAGGTGGAACATCCGGGGCCTGATATTGTGTGAGGGAGGTAAATCACGGTCTGATCTCAGCCAGTTTCTCGAAAAGGCGGCCCAGTGTTCAGTGTGCACAAGGAGTCACCACATTGGATGAATTCTCACACTGCCGCTGTCGAGACTCGAACCCGAAACCTTGGACTCACTTTCCTTCCCAATGACCAACTGAGCTACCCGCGCGGGCAAGGCAACTGAGCTACCCTTTTATTTTAGTGGTATTGACACTTGTTACCATTGACTTGCTGACTGAATATTTAAATGGATTTTTGAGAGTTCAATAAGTATTCTTTTTATCAATTTTTTTTTAAAATGAATGTTTGGTTGTAAAATAAAAAAAGTACTTCTTAAATAGATATGATTTTTTTTGCAATCAAAATACAGCTTTTTAAAAAGATCAAATTTGAAGCTTCTCAAAAAAGTATTTTTCAGGTAGGTTTTTAATATCAATTAATGAGCTTATTTTTAGTTCCTTTTGTCCTTATGTTTTACACATAATTCTCACAATACCCACAAACTCATCTTCACATTTATCTTGTAAACTCATCTTCTCTAATCTCTTGCGCAGTTGTTTTATTATGTATTTAACTACTTACTCAACTTGAATATTTATTTTGGAATTTATATAATATTATTTGGCTGTTTATATATTTTAATATTTATTTTTTATATTAGTTTTACTTATATTATAATCTATACAAAAGATTTGGTTATATATATTTTCATTTAAGTTTTATATGGTTTAAAATTATATAATAATTAATATATTGTGCTTTGTATACTGTTTAATATACTTTAAATAATATTTATATGCATAAATAATTTTATTATAAAATAAAATACAGTTAAAATTAAAATTGCTTTTTATTTTTATATTGTCAAACAGTCTACTGTATAAAATTCTTTCAAAAAAACTCTTTTTTAAATGACAGTCAAACGATTAACTGCTTCTTTGAAAAGTTCTTATCAGAAAAGATCAACAGAAAAAAAAAAACTCTACTAACAAAAGTTCTATTAGTATAAGCCTAACCAAACAAAGGGTTAATTGGGTTAAACCTTCGAATTTAAGTTTATTCTAAATTAGATATGGTAAATAAATATGAGCCCGACTTGGTCTGACCAGAAATCAACAGATCCGACCAATTTGAACGAACTTTGGATAGAACTTGAGTTTTCTAAAAATGTTTAAACTTTGAGTCAGGTTCAAACTCGAATTGTCTGACCTGATATATAAAATTATAAAAAATGATGTTGTTTTAAGTAAAATGAAATAGTTTTTAAAATTGTTATTAAAAATAGTTAATTACAAAATAATCTCAAACTTTTGTCAAATTTTCAATTATAGTTCGAACTTTAAAAAGTAGTAATAAAATGTCCAAACTTTTAATTTTTTTAATTCTAGCCTAAATTTCAAAAAGTAGCAATAAAATGCTAAAACTTTTAATTTTTTTCAATTATAGCCTGATGTTAGTGATTTCATTAAGTTTGTTGACGTGACTTGCCACGTGTTTCAGAAACCTTAACTATTAATACACTTCAACAAAAATTAACGCAACGAACATTAATAAAACGTCGTCGTTAAATCACATAATGAAATCGATGTTGTTGTTTAAAAATGACCTAGATCAGATTACACAACCTTAACAACCTTACATTTTGATTTCAATTTTTTTTTCCATTTGATTTTAGTTTGTTCTCTCGATGCCCTCACTATTTAATTTTGAGATTACGTAATCCTATCGCCCTCATACTAAAGATATCAAAAGAACAAATTAAAAAAAATTGCTTACTGGTGCAGTACGATGTAATGCGAGAGTATTTTAGGGCGTCAAAAGAACAAACAAAAAATGAATGGTTGAAGGTATCGGGAAAATAATAGATAACGACGGGCTAGAATTGAAAAAAATTGAAATTTTGGACATTTTATTGTCACTTTTTGAAGTTTGAGCTAAAATTAAAAATTAAAAATTTAAATATTTTATTACTACTTTTTAAATTTCAGACTATAATTGAAAAATTGACAAAAGTTTGATTATTTTTATAATTAACCCTTAAAAAAGTAATCAAACTTTGGGTTGTTTAATTTGATTGGGCTCAAACTTGAACCGAGCCTTTGGCCCAAGCTAAAGTTTTTTAATTCCTAATCTAAGGAGGCGCTTGGTTCACAGAAAGTAATGGGAATGAGAATGAGAATGAGAATGAATATAGAGAGGAATGAGAATGGATATAATCATTATAATTATGATGATTGATTAAGACGAAGGAATGATTACCATTACCATTGATAGTGGTTGGTTTATAAAAAATCTTATAATTAATTAATTAAAAAATGAATTATATTTTAATTAATTACAATATTTTAATTAATGAATTATATTATATTTAATTATATTGCAATTAATTAATTATTAATAATATTTTAATTAATTAATATTTAAATTAATGAATAGTTATATTTTAATTAGCTATATTTTAAATAAATATAATGTAAATA
>JANZXV010000004.1:16890343-16916153 GCA_027576455.1 Erythroxylum roigii | reverse complement strand
TTGTGTTAAGCAAGGAACCACGCTCAAGTATCACGGTATTTTGTCAAGAGGTTGGATTCCGGAAACGGGATCCAATAGTTCAAGTGCTAGATATTGTACTTGGAAGTGTTCTAAGTAGGATTAAGGCTCCTCTTCACCTTGGACAAAGATTGAAAGAAGGATTCCTCTTTACTAAGAAAGATTCTACAAAAATTATTCTTCACCTTAAAAGAAGAATCATAATGAAATTCCAAGAAAATTGTTGGGAGTGGATGTAGGCAAGTGTTGTTTTCCAAATAACTATAAATCAATTTGCATTCTCTCCTCCAAATCCTCTTTAAATTATTGTTCAATTATTTGATTAATTTATGTTAAGCAAATTCCTGTTACTTATTTTTATTAATTGTTGTTAATTGAGTACATTAGTTTAAAAAATTGTTGAATTTTGTAAACATCCAAATCACCCCCCCCCCCCCCAAACTTAGGTACCGATAGGGACTAACATGTGGTATCATAATAGGTTTATTAGGCTATCATTTCTAAGAAAATCCTGTAGCAAAGATCAATGATGGCATATTTAGGAGCATCATCGTCATTATTCAACTAAGAGGGACAAAGCATTATTAGACCATATTTCTTAATGGCAATGATTATCTTTATTGGAAAACTAGGATGAGATTCTTCTTAATGGCTGAAAGTGTAGACCTTTGGGAAATAATGTTAAATGGTCCCTTTATCTATACTAAAATTATAGATAACAAAAAGGAACCAAAATTAAAGGAAGGATGGGAACCTTAAGATAAGACAATAGTTTCCTTAAATAGCAATGCCTTACACATCATATTGTTTACATTAGGAAGAAATGAATTCAACAAGGTCTTTATATGTGTAACAGCCCACAAAATTTGGCATACTTCAAAAGTTACACATGAGGGAACCAATCTAGTGAAAAAGAGCAAACTAAGCATGCTAACGCATCAATATGAATTGTTTCAAATGAAGAATGATGAAAGCATATTTAGCATCTATACTAGATTTATTGATATTATTAATGCTTTCAAAGTTCTTAGAAATATTTATACTAGTGTTAAAATGATAAGAAAGTTTCTTAGGTTGCTTTTAATATAGGAAGCTAAAGTGAAAGCTATATAAGAAGTTAAAGATCTAACAACATTACCATTGGATAAACTCATTAGATATCTCATCACATATGAAATGAGGCTCTAAGAGACAAAGAAGAAATGATGCTCCTAAAGAAAAATAATTTAGTGTTTAAACCTCAAAGGAAGAATCAAGTGAAGAGAAAGAGACATCAACTAGTGAAAGCAATGAATAAATCAACGATTTAATCACTAGAAAATTTAAGAAGTTCTTAAAGAATAAATTCTCCAAAAGAAAAGACTTCAAGGAAGGTAAAAATGATTTGAAACATAAATCATCTAATATTACTTTCTTTGATTGTAGAAAACATGTCTATATAAATTTGTAATGTCTTTGAGTCAAAGATAATAAGAAGTATGAGAGAAACTATAAGAAGGAAAAACAATATAAGAAGAAAGCGGTTAAAGCATCAACTTGGTATGACATAAGTGAATCCAAAAGTGAGCATTTGGAAAAAGAGATAGCTTATATATGCTTTACTATTGTGGGTGATGATGAGGTAACATCTGACTCTAACTTATGTGATAGTGATATTGATTTAAATTTTCATGAATTAGTTGAAAATTTAGAAATCATGAGTAATAAAAGGAAGAAATTGTCTTCCATACTTAAGGAAGTTGAAAAACAGCTGGATGCATATATGAGTGATAATAAAAAGAAGAATAAGTGAATTGCATATCATTAAAGCGTCCAAAAATGTGACTATTGATGACAATCATAACTTAAATGAATTAAGGCATGGGAATGAAACATTGAAAAAGAAGGTAGATTCAATTAAAGAATCTTTGTGCAAGTTTATTAAAGGGAGTCAAAAACTAGAAAACATGGTACGAGTTCAAAAGAATTACAATGATAAACATGGAATAGGATATAACTATAGAGTTTAAGGCAATTGTAAGACCATATTTGTCAAGGAAAAATATGTATATAGTGAAGAACCATTGCCTAAAATGACAAATGAGCTTGGAGCATCTACATCTAAGCATACACATGCATATAAAAAATCCATTAGGGCTTAACTAAAGAGAAAACATCATTTAACTAAAGAGAAAACATCATTCTTTTATATATGGCTCATAACCTAGACATAGAGCTCAATACTATCAAGGGAAGAATATGTATAACTTCTATGATAACATGCAAACCCTCTCACACCTTTTTAGGCCTCAAAGAAATATAAATCAAGCTTTCATTGATGGTATATATAACCATAGCACTTTTCACTACCATAAGAGAACATTCAATAACTCTAATTTCGAAAGGAAGATTTCTCAACTCGCACATATATATTCATATAACAAAGTATGTTACTTTTGTGATAAGTATGGATATGTTAATAGATTTTGTTTTTTAAAACAAAGAATGTCAAGCAAACCTTTGGAAGTGTAGGTTGAAAAGAAAAAGGAACCAAGCTTATTTGGATTCCTAAAACACATTGATTATCTTAATTTGTAAGGCTATTAGAAAAGAAAAAACAAACAGTATGTATTAGAGATAGTAGTTATTGAATTGAGTTCTACTAACAAGTCTATGCATTTTATTATGATGAATCTAACCTCCTTAGCTCCAAGAAAATCTAGAAGATATTGTAGGATGTGGAGAATTTAGCCACCAAAGACATTTCAAAAGAGCCAATTATTGAACTAAAAGAGAGAGTTGCGAAGGATGAGAAGCCTCTAATAGATTGTAAACTTAAGAAGAATCTCCATTCAAATCTCTTATAAGTAATGCTCAACATCTGTTCATTATTAGTTCATAATTTAGAAATATATGATAACTTGCATTTATTTGAGTATACATCCTTAGTGATGATTGTATGAGTTTGAATTATGAATAAGGTATTTAATATTCTTTTTAAATGTGAATCTTAATACCTAGAATTAGAGACTATATGAAAAATAAGGTTATTAAGGTATAATTTACATTAATTGGGAAATCATTTCACCAAAACGTAAGCATTAGCTGACCAATTAAGGTATGAGATTGACCAGTGCTCCTTTATTTAATATTTCCTTTGCCTTTTTTCCTTTCTCATGTCTTATGTTTATATCAACCAAAACCTTAAACAGTTCACTCTTTTCCTTTAAAAAAGATCGTCTTTCATTACGTAAAAATCTTATTAGAATACATCGAGTTGAAAATTTGTTGTGCTCGAATTTCATATTTAGGATTTTCAATTTTTCTTAAATTAATAATTTTTAAAATTGAAGCCTTCACAATTAAATTCTAAAAGGAGTTAAGTTTGTTTTTCCTTTCAGTTATATCAATGCATCTTTAATTGTGTTCAATATTGGTATTTTGAGCACCTTTTAATGTTTCAATTTTTTGAAATTTTGTGGCTTTCAAAATTATACATTCTTTTATAAAATTGATTGTTAGATATTGCAATTGTGCTTTTAGTTGTTATAATTCCAACTTCTAATTTTGTCAAAACTTGCCCTTGATGCTTTAATTGAATCTTTCAACTTAGGAACAATACTGAAACTGGGAATTTTTCAAATTAGACATAAATAGGGATGTCTCTATCAAAATTAACATTTTGTTTTGCCTCTTTCAATATTCGATAGCACTCTTTGGTGACAAAGTTTGGAAATCTTTATCAAATTCATTTTTTAACCAAGTTAGCTTGACAAATGACACTTTTTATTACACATTTTTGCTTAATAGATTTCTTTTTTATTATTCCAAAAAGGTTGAGAAAGTATTATGATATTAGATTTAGGGAGAGTGATAACATTCAGGGTGAGTGATGGTTTTGTAATTTTTATGTTTCTCGCACTATATACGATATGCTTAAGTAAATTTATATTATCTTTATGCACGCATATTTCTTTGATTCTGAATATCGCTTTTTTCTTAATATTGTATTATGCTCTTCATATTGAATTATATTTTACGTAAAAATTAATGGGGAGCTAATCATATTCAAGATATTTATTTTCTTTCCTCTAATATCAAATATTTATTGTCATCATCAAAAAGAGAGAGATTGTTGAACCAAGAGAGGTTCCAACTGATTTTTTGATGATAGTGAAACATAATTACTATTAATGTGTTCATTAATTTGAAGGAAAGCAATATTAGAACAAAATGAAGCCAAAACCTCAAGAAGATAGTGTAAGAAGTTGATACAGAAAAGTTGAAGTTTACAATCAATGAAATGAAGGTCAAAACAAGAACAAAAGAAGATCAAAGCTCATCAAGGTCATTTAAAATTTCCTATTATTATTTGTAAGCTTACTTTGTTAATTTGATGATCCAAAATGCTCACTAAGTATTGTCATTTCATCTTACTTCATTGCATGAGTCTTTACATTTATCAAAAGACATTAAAGCTTTTAATTTTAATACAAAAGCCTCTTGATCTTTCAAATAAACTTTTAGGAAGATTCTGAGAAGTGTTTTAATCATATTTGGATTTTAAAATTTGGTTTTGATCATTTGAAGTAGTTAAAATCATATTTTTAGCACGATTAGTCAACCTATATGGGTTAGTAGTCGAAAGATATATATTAAATTTGATGTACCATGAGTTTGTAGCAAGATTGGTTAATGTTTTGGTCTACCAATGTGCCATATTGGTCGACCAATATGCATACAGGTTGATCAGTGTCCAACAGCTCATGATTTTGGTGCTATAAATGCGTACTGGTCAACTGGTATGTTAGTGCACCACATATAGTCATTGAAATGGCTATTTCCAGGCTCCAAAGATTATTTTAGGTTCCAAAACACTATAAATAGGTGTTTTCTCATTGGTTTTAGCATCTATGAGGTTTTGGGTATTGTATAGACATCTTTCAAGGAGTTTTTCAATCACTTGAGCATCACTGTGTCATATTTATGTGAGTGAGCCAATTTAAGTTATCGACTGAATAAGTGAGATATTTTAGTTGTAATCTTTTCTTGTAGTGTTGGATATTATACTTGGGAGTGATTCAAGTGGGGTTAAGGTTCATTTTCACTTCGGAAGAAGATTGTAAGAAGCGTGCCTATTTATTAAGAAAGATTGTACAAAAGTTATTCGTCACTTTGAAAGAAGAATTATAGTGGAAGAGTCTTGGGAGTAGACATAGGTGAAGGCTATTTGTTGAATCACTATAAATCGGTTTGCACTCTCTCCTCCCTATCCTCTTTAAATTTTGTTCAATTTGTTGATTAATTTATATTAAGCCACTTTGTCATTCTTATGTATATTGATTGTTGTTAATTGAGGACAATGATTAGAAAAATTATTGAATTCTTTAAAAGTCCAATTAATTTCCTCTTCCCTCTTGCATAGCATTACAAACTAACAATATTTATTTCTAACATACTTAAAAATCTAATGGGTCACACACGTCGGACGATTAAAGAGAGAAATGGTAACTTAATTAAGTTAGACTTAATTATAAAGTTTGAAAATTTTATGATTAAATATGAGATATTTAAATTATGGTTTCAAAAGTGTTTTTGTTTTTAGAATTGTTGTACTTTATTATTCAACATTTTATCTATGCTCATTATTAATTATTGTCGAAGAGTTTTGTTTGTTTTTATGTTTCTATTCTTATTTGTTTAATTTATTTCTATGTCCTATTAGAGTTGAAGTAGTTAGGATTTTCTAATGATCCCTTGTTTTCTTTTGTCACAATATTCATGACTTTAGGGAACGGTTTTAGAAACCCTTTTGGAAATTTTTATTCGATGTGTTTTAATCTATTTGGATAGTTTATTAAAGTTAAAAGTAGCGTTTATGATTTTGGGCTTGAAATGATTCTTTAGTTCACAAGCAGAGATTAGATTAATAAGGTTATTTTTTACTTTGCCTAAGTCCATTTTAACTTTAGTATTGACCTTTTGCCCTACCTAGGTTGTCAGACCCAAAGTTTTAAAAAGTGAATCGGACATAGTCTTGTGTATATATTGATTGGAGAAGTATAATGAAAAACATGTTTTGATCCTCAAGAAATCATCAAAGAACATCGAACTCTTCAAAAGGGACGCAGCAAACTAGGTTGTCTAAACCAACGCTTTCTCTAAGTTCTAGAAAATTGTATCCTTCAATTTTACTCTTCAGTTTTCAAGTTTTAACACCTTGTCCTCCAATTTCTCGTTTTCTCATTTTAATCCTCCAATTTTCTCACACTTACTGATTAATCCTTAACTTTCTTTTACTTTCGAATAAATCCTTCAACTTTCTCTTATTTATGTATCTGTCTCCCAACTTTTATATATTACATCTCAATCTCCCACCTTTTTATAATTTGATATTGATCTATTTTTCATATTTTCAACCAAAGCTCCATCCGTTTTCACTTTAGCTCCAAAGGATAAAAGTGAATTCTCCCGACCCATCACCATACTACTAAACAAGTCAAAACTATAGGATAGGCTGTAGGCCCAAAATATGCGAAATTCTTCAGTGATATTTTAATGGTGAGCTGAAGTTGCCAACCCAACATTCAAGCGAGACAAAGGATAAGTTGACTAAATTATTGGAAGGATGGGAAAGCAAGAGTTAGTATATCACCTTTTGGTTCACTAACACATCCATACCTTTAATCTCGCTCATCTGTATCAATTGATAACTCTTTTCACAATCTAAAATAGCTTGATGCTCAAGATAGGGGTTGCGAATTACGGATTAAGCTCGGGTACGACGCAACAAACTGAGTTCCAAATTCTACCGGGTCAAGGCTTCCATGCTGCCTCGGTTTAGCAAATAGCCTTAAATGGTTTGTGCTGAGTCCATCTTCTATACCAACCTAATAGGCCTTGATGACATATGTATCTGAGCTACACTCCCTGAAATCTTGGCCATAATATATAGTCCTTTTCATTTCTAAAGAAAGAAAAAAGGTGGTGTTAGAGGCTTAGAGCCACCAATCTTAATAAAGGGATGACAAGCAGGATGATATGGTGGCAAGTATAGGAAGGTGACGATTCCATTTTCACCTTTTAAACTTGGTTCGTTGATAATCCAGTTGTGGTGGGGAGGTGGAGCACTTTTGGCTTCAGATACGCAACCAACATGAACAGTCCTTATTTTTTTAAAGTTTCGACCATTTCCAAATCAAGTGGGGTCATTGAAGTTCCCACAAGTAAAATTTATAGCTGAATAGCGGTTCATACCTTTCTTTCTTGTATGGATATAATTCTTATCTTGACAAGAAAACAATGAAATAAAATTGACGCAATTCATAGTAAGAACTAGAAATAAGGAATGTGATTGTGAAGGTTTAGGAGGAGGGATATGATATCATCGAATGAGTCAGCTTACAAAATGGGAAAAAAAAAAAACATTACCTTGTTTATATACAAGAAACGCACAGGACTAATTTAAATAGCAGATCATGAAATTAAAACCCCCACTCCCAGTGCAGTGCTTGGTCTGACAACAAGTGCTTATTTGGATTTTGGAGGCCGTCCAAGTGACAAAGTTCTGCCCTAATCACTGGGTGGTTTTTTGTTTCATAGGTTGTGGGCCTTCCGAGAAAATTAAAAGTGATTGGGGTCTTCCTCAGGTCAGAAGCCATTTTGTGAAATATAAAAAGACGAGATTGATTGACGGGACAAAGCGTGTCTTCCCGTTTCGCTGTTTTTTTTCCCTTCCTTCCTGTAATAGTTACAGCCTTCTTACCTTATAATTGTCAAAAAGTAAATAAAAAGAAAAACAAGTTGGGCACAATGAATTTTTTTGGCGCCTAACCTTGAGATTCCCAAGAAGAGAAGGCAGGTTGGAAGATGGGGTTTGAGTCTCATTGACAATATTGTGCTGTGCCTGTGCTCGCAAAATGATGCTTATTGGTTGATGTGTCAGTGTCAGGCAGGCAGGCATGTAGTTGGGCTTGTGCATAGCGTCGACGTGACCTTGGATTCTATCCATCAATATTTGTTAATTATTCAATCCAATATCATAAACAAACAGTAAAGTTATGCGGTTCTCTTTCTTTGGGCTTATTATATTGAAAGCTAAATGGAGAACAATATTATAGACGTATGTGACCACATGAGCTAGCTAGCTGTGGATATGGACCATACCATTATATATCATTTTCATAGGAGAGGAGACAGATATGAAATTGGGTGTATATGGTTTCCTCGGCTTCGCCTTTTCCATATTTTAAATTTTATTATAGAAAAAAAAACTCGTTAATGAAGGTTTATTTGATTTTGTGTGATGTTCGTGCATGGGACCCAACCCGCTACTTATTAGGCAATTTGTGAATGGACCTCCAAAACCATGACAAGTCCTTTTCCTTGATGTCAAATATTATTTAAGAATTCTAATCTTTCAAGCGAGATAAATGAATATATACAGATTTTAAAAAAAATGAATGGCATAGAATAACATATGTACATTGAAGATATGGTCGTATCTCTAGACTTTCAGACCAATTGTCAACTTCAACGAAATTTATTGGCTTTGCCTAGACCTAGAGTGTTCATTCCTTGTAAGCAACTATAGGATATTATTAATTCAGACGTTGTATTTATTGGTGGTAATGGAAGGGCCAATTGCATTTAGGCACTTCATGGAAGTGGACTTTTGTCTATTTTTTAACAAAGAATGCTTTTCTTGTTCTTTGAATATGTAGACCCACAAACCATCAAGAAATTAAAGCAATCCAAAGAAAACGTGGGATGTAAGGTGATATACCATAACCATCATTATTTCTTTTTCTGGTTGGCACAGATGAAATTCTTTTCAAAGGGGTGCTTTGCTTTGCTTGTCTCTTTTTTTTTTTTCCTTCTCAATTACCAAAAAGAACAAACTGACAAAAAGAGTTCTTTTTCTGGTATAATGTTGCCTTCCCTAGTTATTTGTTATGATTCCTAGGCCAAAATACCCTTTTATAGTATATTTCGTAAACAACAGTATACAAAGACAACCACATCCGTATGACTATGGCCATCATTTCATTTGAATAGAAAATTGGATTAATAAAAGGTGAGTGAGGGTATCGAAATCGGAATCGGATTCACATGTTTTGGAGGGCATGCCGGTCATAAAGGGACATAGGGTCTGATCTGATCTGCTGGAAAGGGCCTCAAACAAGATCTTCCTATTATTTTGTGTTTCCTTCTCCCATTAAATGCCAACTTTGGATTTTTTTTTCTGTACTTGACATATGTGGACCCCACCTCTTAATAAAATTCTCTTCTTACAACATTTTCTTTTTTCTGGCCCACAAGCACTAGGTGGAGAGAATTTGTTTTGGAGATGACTTGGAAACAACTTGCCTTTTTCTCTTTGGGATCTCCTTTTTCTAGATAATGACCATTACTGTTGCTTCCCTCCTCAGGAGACCATTATTGGAGTCGGCCATTTCCTTACAAAATCTTAAAAATTCATTCAGTGTTTGAGATTATATGTTAGTAGAAGCTTTAAGCATTTCCAATTTAGGGATGGCTGCATGTGTCACACAAAGTGGCCTTCGGTCTATATATATATATACACACAGTTGGGAAGAAATTTATCAGGTTTTTAAAGGCCACTATTAATATTCTAATTAAACTTTTTACCGTACTTTTGTAGTTCATAAAACAAATTGAAACCGGAGACCCTGAGGCGTGGCCAGAATAAACAATTTTGGAATCGGCTGGGCTGCGAAATCGAAATGTGAAAAGATAAAAGAGAAGCACAAAAGCTTTTGTGACGTTATAACATGTTTAACGTCTCAAGTCAACCTTTTATAGATTGGAAATGGATGTCGGGGGTAATGATGCATATGAAAAATTAAACACACGAATATAAATGCAGAGGCAGACGTCCAAGTCCAACTTTACTTTTGCCTCCTCAATCAATTAACGCCCGGCTCCCCACTTCATCAGCGTCCCTAGCACGTTGCTCTCCTTCCTTCTTTCCATTTCTACAATTTCACGCCACCCGTTGGTTTGGATATATCGACATCACTTCATATATAATAAATGATAACGACTAGTAGAGAAGACGTCAAAGGTGATTCACAGGTCGAGTGTCTGCCAGTGCCAGAGATTATTGCTGTGTTTACTTTTTGATTTTCTTTTGTCAGTTTTGGCGGTGTGTTAAAATTCAACCACCCACCCCTCAAGGCCATCATGCTGTTACTCTTACTTGTGAACAATTTCTTCCACCAGTTTTTATTTTTAAACAATCAAAGTTGTTTAAAAAACGCAATTAACAATTCAAAATAGAGACAGGAAGATATGGGTGAGTGCCGCTGCAGAATAACAGCGACATTTGCGCGAGTACTACGTGTCAGCTTTTCTCCTCCATCACTCTCCACTTGGCGCGTGGAAGCCATAGTCTATCTGTCGGGTTGCAGCTAATCCTGTGAACAACCCCATTGCTACTCCTTTTAATTCCCAAACTTCAGAAAAGCAAACTTACATTGACAAGACATCAATATAGTATACGCACTTCACCGTCTCAAGCAAAAGAAATCATTTAACCATGTACCATATGGAGGGAGTATTAATGGCGAAAATTAAAACTGAAATGAAGGTGCGGGACAAAGCACCCATTGCCTCTCATCAACAAGATAGGAATACCTTTTTAAAAAAACATGAAATCACAATGATGATGGTCATAAGCGCAATGCACAACGGGGAGTAAACAAAAACTAATGGAATGAATGAATAAACAGAGAGAAGATCACTTTTTTAAATATCAAAATAAACTTTTTCTGGAGAACAGGAGGAGGCTTTACCAACACATATATATATTTATTTATTTATTTATTTTTCTTTCTTTCTTTTATCGCCGTTAATGGGGTGGGGGGTGAAGGTGAATGATCACTCTCATGACATGTTAACGTGAAAACTACCATTCTTGGTGGTTTTACAGATGGGGCAAATATTCAGATTAGACCCACATGCTGTACACAAGCACAAATGCCTGCAAGGCAAGAGCAACACACATGCCTCCTCATCCCTACAATTTCTACACACACTGTTAAGACCAGTTTTACCCTTATCCTGCGCACCCCTATTCCCTAACCTCCACCTCTCCGCAGACTCGTTGCTGCTGTCGCAGCATGATTGTGCGTCCTCCATGACAGCTGCCGCCTCCTCCTCCTCCAACAATCTTGCGCCTCGAGTGCGCTCGTCTTTAACCTGCGCTGAAAGCACTTGCTCGAGGTTGCTCCTCAAAGCATTGGCTGTTGCCTCGTTGCTCTGTGCCAAGTCTCTCCATATTTGGTTCTCTACGCACAACGACTTAACCCTTTCTTCCAGTGCCCAATTCAGTTTACCAATCTTCTCGATCTCTTCCTCTTTCGCTTTTAATCTCTTCATTATTCCTTCCTCTATTGCCTCCATTATCCTACTCGCTTGCCTCTTTCTCTTGTCTTCCATCTCTATCCTCACTTTCTCCATCTAACAATCCACAGCACAATAACATGTCAAATTAACCCTCCCAAAAAACACACACACACACACAGAACTTTAGTCGTTTCATAAATTAACGTAACTTACATGTTGATAAATTAGGTGGTCGACATCGAGTTGTTGCTGTTGGATCTCGAGAGAGAGGTCTTCTCCAAGAAAGGAGAAGGGTGCGCAAGTCTTGGTCGATTGCGGAGTGGGGTATGCAAGGGGAGGATTGAAGCTGTCTCTTGAACGCTTTCTTTGTGCAGGAACACTGTAGGTCAGGCCACTCTCTGATTTGATTGGTGTTTTGTGAGGGACAGACTCTGTAATTACAGAACTATACATGGTAGGGAGCAAAGTCTCCGTCGTCGTAGTAGTTCCCGATAATGGCATACCATATCCCATCTGGGGACTGTACATGTTTGCGTTAGCTTCCATGGAGTTCATCATTTCTCTGCAAATTCATAACCAGAATTAATCCATAAATGATGAAGAAAAACTGAGATAAGCGGAGAAGATAAAGAGTATGAATATAATACCTATTGCCAAGTAACTGAGGAGGGAAGAGATTGAGATGTCTAGATTCAACAGCCATGTGAAATTTAAATGAAAGCTTAGATCTCGTTTCCTTTCTTCGTAAAAGAGCTAATACTCTTGAACCCCTTATCTGTTGTTGTGTTATGTGATTTTGAGAATGAGAAATAAAAGAGGGGGAGAAGCGAAGAGAAGTAAGTCAGGATGGTATCTGACGGAAATGTCTAAAAAGGCATGCAAATGCAAATAGAGGTGTCAAAGGACGTGAAGCGGGGCTTATTTAGGCAAAGGGGAGTCAAATCTAACATTTATTAATGGAGTTATATGGTTTTTTTTTTTTCTTTTTGACGGGTACGGTTATTTTGTATATCTTGGGATTCGGTTACCAGAAAAGCCCCATTCTCCAGCTTGACTCGGTTTCTGTAGCCAACAAAAATCATGGCCACTCCGTTGTTTCAGCAATTTACCAAGGGACAAATTCGGGAAATCATTTTGATTGGTTCTTTCTACTTCTACCTTTCTAATTGTTTTCTCGAATTTTGTTAACTGACAGTCTGACAGAGAGCAGAAATCTGCCACGTAATACTAGACGACAGGGGCCTACCTTGAACTGCCAAGTGGGCACAAACACCAAAGTGGTATTGTGGGGCCTACTGAAATACACGTGTGGGACAAGGTTACGGAACCTGAAAGAATAGAATAGGATAAGACAAAATAAAAGAAAATGAAATAGAAAAGAAGCCAAAAATCAATAGCCGACATGGAAGCGGCGGGACCCACCGTAAATTAGGTTTAAATTAAAATAGAGGCGGCCGTTGATAGGATAGGAGAGTACGGTGAAGGGGAGGCAGGAGTAGGAGCCCGCCCTTTGGCAGTTTCTGTTTATTACTTTATTTTGGTCTAGTCTCTATCTTGCTTCTCTCTTGGCCTTGGGGGTCTCAGTCTAATTAATAGATATTGGGACTAACGTAGGTTTGTAGCCAACTCAGATTTTATAGCGGTTGATTAAAAAGCTATGATGTCATTCAGTTTCTTTTTTATAATTATTAAATTGTACACCTTGCAATATTTACTTACTGCCACTGGTCAATGCGGTTGCTGAATAAATGTTTAAATATTTCTAGTAGCTAACGTAATTCGCAGCCTCATTTTATTCTTTTCCTTCAGTTAAGGGCCTAAAGTAAACTCATTCGTTCCTATCAAAGATTGAAAGTAATGTTGACGTGCCCAATCTACTCCTTAATAATTGCATTCATTTGAAATTTCCCATGATTCTTAAAAAATGCGGGCACAAATTTTGTTACTTGTAAATTTGACCATGGAACAAAGATAAATTAAACTAAATGTAGATATTTGTTGCCATCTCCACAGCATCTCCAAACTAAATGTATATCTATCATAACCTCCACTTCAAAGACCAACATTCGCTGCTTCATGACCATAACAAATAGTTATTCCAATTTGGATGAAGACCTACAACCTTAAGGACTTCAACTTCAACATATAACCTCCTATCTCAATCTTCCTGGTTGTAGGGTTTCCCAAAAGAGACCTTAAGAAAATCAATCATACTCTAGAGAACATCGAACTAAGTTAGATCGAGCACAAGAAGACATAAAAGTCAGTTGCCTTTCTTAGAGCAATTGGTGGTAGTGTTCGTGGTGGTTGATCCTTTTTTAAGGGATTGAGTCCGTGAAAGCCATTATAAAGAGTGATGAAAATTAAGTTGTCTTTAATCTTATGAGTTTGACAAAGCAAACTAATAATGTGAACAAGGAGGAAAAAGCTTCAAGGTGTATTTAGTTGGGGCTAGTGAGAGAAGTGATTACGCATATAGAGTTAAATCAAATTGAAGGACCATATAATAGTTTGATTTGAGTTAAGGTTGAAGAAGACTTAGATATGAACAGGCCTCCAATACGATTGTGTATCAACTCGTATAACTTATTAGACAGCTTAGTGGGGAGATAGGTCTCCATCATGGGAATAGCCCATATTGTAGCTATAGTCTCCAGCATTGAAATATCCCAGATTGTGTCAATCTTCAAAGTTACAAGCATATCTACTGTATCTAATTACAGATGTGGCTAAGATTGTGCACTAATTCCTAAAGTTACAACTAGATCCACAGGCTCTAATTATGGGCTTGTCCTAAATTGTGTTCAAATTTTCAAAGATACAAAAGGATCCACAATTTTAGATATGAGCATGTCCTCAATTGTGCCTAAGGGCGTTAAAATATTTATAGTTAATACAACTTGACCCACAATTGTCGCCTAGATTGTGCATAATTGAAACCCTAGTTTTATTTAAGTTTTAAAACCTTAGCTTTATGTTATAGTATGTATTATGTAAAGGATGTTTCTTTTCAAATATGGAGACATCTTAAATAATTAATGCATTTTGTAAGAGTTTTCTCTTAGTTCTTCAAAGAACTTTTCAAACTTATCAAGCTATTTATGTAATATCCCAAGATCCTATATTAGGGGCTAGAACCCTAGAATAGTGTATACGATACTTTATTGAGAAGTTAGAAAATGCATTTCATACTCATACATAATATAGCATAAACACACATGTGAACATTGGTTTTTGCACATTAAAATGATTGTATATACATTCATTGACATTTTTCAGGCATGATTAATTTATAAATGTGAATATGTAGAGAAATGTGGTTAACATGTGTTGAAAATTTATTTGGTGATAATATATATTGATTGGAATTTTTTTGGTGAAATTTAGGAAAATTTTGAAATTATGAGTATTTTTGAACTATAAAAAATGTCAAGTGACAAGTCAATTAATGAATGGTAGTAGAAATAAGAGTTAAATGATAGTAGAAAATTCTATAAATTACTTTGGAATTATTGACATATATCATTGAACATTTGAGAGACAATTGGAGTAGATTGGACTAGTTTAAAAAGAGAACTTAGTTTAAACTCATAGAAATTGGACGAGTGACAAGTGTCACTACCCAAACCTAATATTGATTTTATGAATATACTAGAAAGGCCAAATTAATTGTTTGATCTTACTTTATTCTTCCTTATGACTTTCTTCATCTTTTGTGAGTTTCTTTACTTCCAGAAATTGTCTCACCCTCACAACACAAGCCTTGCTCTCATTTTTTACTTGCTATTTCTTTTTGTTATCTTCTTCACTATCACTGAAATGCCTAACCTTATAACCTTTAGCTGGTGATGGTCGTGTCATATTGGAAAACTAGAATTCATGATTTTGAAGAGTTTGGAGTTTTAAACAAGTAAGTATCGTATAGGTTTTCATGATATGTAAAATAAAACATGCATCACGTTAGTTAACAGTTCTAGGTTAAAAAAGGTTGAATATATTATGCTGAAATGTGAGTGAAAAATTAGGGTGTGCCGCATGTGTTGTTTTTGCATATTTGATGATCAATATGTTATAAGATGGTGTTGAAATGATTTTTGAAATAGAAAGTTCATTGAAAGTGTGTATAAAAAGAGTGCAGAAAATTCATGGGAAGTTGATATACGTATGCTCTATTTTCACTGTTATTACGTGAATCTCTTTGGATGTTTTAGAGATGAGCTAAAATGAGTCTATAATTAAGTAAAACAAAGAGTAATGCGATGTCATGCTATAGGAAGGATTAAGGTGATAGTGAGATGTGGAATGAAGGTGGTAAAGAAAATGAAGAATTGTAGAAAATGAAGAAGTACAGAAGTTAGGATGAATACGCATTTATGAATATTCTATTTTGGTGTTTGTGATAGATTTTGATTTGTTTGTGAATGAGTTGAGCTGAATGGAAGTCAAAATGAAGAGAAAATAATAGATATAAGTTAGAAATGTTGGATTCAACAAAAGAGAGGAAGAAGAGACGAAAATCTGTATTTTGGAACTCTCTATAAAGTCTCATGGAGTCACACGATCGTGCTTTTGCATGATCGTGACCAAGAGGAGAAGTCATGCACGATCGTGGGAATGAAAAGCTATCTGAATGCACGATCGTGACGATGAGTAAGCGTCTTGCAGTGCACGATCATGCACACCATGCGAGTGTAGAGAGGAGAGATAATTTTTGAACATCCTTCATCATTTTGGCTATAACTTCTTCTCCCGACCTCCAAATGACTTGAAATTTGAACCACAAACTCATAACACATTTTTCTTCCTCTCCAAAAAAATTTATGTCCATATGAGTTTATTAGGAAAGGATTGATTGATGAGTTTATGATGAAAATGATGAAGTGTGCTGGAATATTGTTTAATGAGCATTTTCGCTGAATATACATAGGTATTTTGGTCATATATTGATCTGTAGATATACAAATAAGATTATTTTTATTTATATTGAACTAGAGACATATGGTTACAAATTTCATGAAGGAATCAAATTTTAATTCTACCTTTAAGAATTCCAAAATCTGGCTTGAAGTTAAGTACAGAGTACTATTGCAGTTTGAGTACATTCCGAAATATTTTGTGAATAAATTACAAAATAATCAACCAAATTGTGAGAACTTGGTGTCATTAGAAACTTAAGACATATGGGAACATTGTTTTAGAAGAAGGTGATCCTTAAATACTTCATTTTCCTCATAAAAATGACCATGCAAATGGACCCAAAAGTCTATTTTTAGAAAAAGCTGGAATGATCTATTGAGTTATGAACTTAGATTCAATTTGTTTTATTGAGGTGCAAACCTAAGTTCAAATTATACTTATGTGAGTTTTGATATATAAATGATCATGTGATGAGAATAATGAAAAAATACCCGGGATTGTCACTGAGCAAGCATAGTTCATGATCCATATATACATGTGCATAAAGGAGTACTTATATAATAGTACAAATTTGTGATATGTGTAAATGTATATTTTATGATATAGAAGAGCGATTTGAACGACCACATCCAAACTTTGTCGAGCTTCAAGGCAATAGCTTTCTGGAGCAACCTGTGAGTAACCTAGATAGTCTTACTTAATTAATTGTTTGTTTTAAATTATGTTCTGAATTATCTTATGAATATGAACTTGATTGTGTTTATTCTAGATATTGAATGCTTGAAGCGTTTGATGCATGAATGTGATATTGAAAGTGCTCCTTGTATGTGAATTTTGACGAAATAAGTGATTACTCAACATATATATGTTGAATGCTGGACCAAAGTTCAAAAATAAATGTGTATATGAATTTGATGCATTTCATTACGTGAAAGCATGAAAGATAAAGGTAGTTGTAACAGGAGTCACCACTAAGGAATATGGGACGTTACTCGATACAAGCTCGATATCCACAAGGGATATGAGCTAGTAAAAAGGCACTCGGTCATAACAAAGAAATAAATGAAAGTGAGTCTAATGTGTAATGCATGTATAATTGATACATGTGTTTTAAACGATTGAAATGATCAGTTTGATTGATCTGAATGTGATATGTGATGCTACATGACAAATGAAATGGTGTGAATAATGTGTTTTTTAATGTATTGTATGAATTGAGTGAAGCATCAAGGATGGTAACCTCACTGAGTTCGTAAAACTCACCAAAATTGTAACGTTGACATTTCAGGACCAAGAGAGAATACTAGTGACAGAGAGACTCTACAAGAAGTATAGTTCTTGTACTTTTGGATCAGAGAAATGGCTTAAAGATCGGTTAGTTGAGGCTAAAGGATTAGATAGAAAATTATGTATAATTCCTCTTTCATGTAGCGTGTTTTATATTTAGTTTTGATAATGTACATATTTGGATGACGTTGTAAAATTTCAATGTACATACTCGGTTTTTATGAAATGAAATGAGGAATTCAGTTTTAAAATATTGTGACAATTATGTATTAATGATGTTGCCATGATTAAGTTAGTGATATGAGTGCTCTAATATGCCACTTTTGCGGGGTACGTATAAGGATATCACTCAAGATATTGGGTACGCTTATTGCAAAAGTGGGATGTTACAATTTACTTGTGGTGTTTAAAGCCTCTTATAATCTTCATTCTAGTTCTTTATAATGGCTGGTCAAGTTCCTTTTATACTTTTGGTTTAGAATTTCATATAATCATTAGGTCAAAATTATATTCTTAATCTAATTTTAACTTACGTATAACTTGATTACAAATTAAGTATATTGGGTTTCAAGGTCTCATCCTTTTGGTTTGCATCAATTTGGTATCAAAGCTTTAGTTAAAAAATTAGGCTATATCTATCTTTTATTTTTCTTATTTATTGTCTTTGTTTCTTATTTCTCATTTCTTGTTTATTGATTTCTTCCTTATTTTCTTCTTATGTTCTTTCTTATTTTTGCACCCATTCAGTCCTACTTTTTTTCATGTCTTCTTTTTTGTTCAATATTTTTTAGAATCTATAAACAAGGAAACAAAAAAAAATTTATGAAAAGAAGAAAAAATTGAATCAGTCAACAATTGATAGGAAAAGAATATTTTTATCATTAATTTCCTAACTTGTTTTGGAAAAAGTTTGTTTTCCTTCTAGAAACAAATGTAAAACCTGCTGAAAATATTCTTTACAAGTTTGAAATTCAAAATTATTGTCCAACACCAACTTTGATTAGACACCATATTTTATTTTAATTATTCAAAAACTTTTAAATTCTCCTATTTTATTTTATTTTTATCCTTTTAATTATCTTTTCCTCTATCAAGGTTTAACATTGTTTAACTATTGTAATTTATTTCTTGTTTATTTTATTTAGTTTAATAAAGAATAAAAACAAAAAACATAATGGTAAAATGCAAAAGTTTAAGAGTAAATTCAATAGAGAAAAGCTATACATATAGATTGAAAATACAAGTGAATTTAAGTGACATTAAATGAGAGAAATAAGAGAGCTAATATTATGAGGTTATTTTTAACATTTTTTCAAAGGTTGAAGCATGATTAATCATGGTAAAGTTGAAGGAGGGAGGAAGGATGATATGTTCATGCTTCAAGCTTTACAAAAATAGCCTAAACACATAAATATGATGTTTGACAATATTAGAGATTGATTTTGATGACGAAGAGGGAGATGGATTTCATGATGACTAATAGCTTCTAAGAAATAATATAGGCAAATTTGCACATTGAGGTAATTAACAATATAGGGGCTACAAAAGGAAGCCTATGCGAGTTAGTAACCTTGGAAATATTAAAATAAATATTCTTTCATTATAAAGGAGAAATGATCCTAAGGTCTACTAATGTTGAGAAAATTAGATGAAGTTAATTTTTGACTACCATCATTATACCAAAGAAAAATAAAGTTCGTTGTTATTAAGATCACTATGTATGTTATTATTTGGTGGAATTAGTTTGTGATAAATAGTAAAAAGAACCACAAGAAACTTATTGACAACTAGGAAGATATAAAGGCGATCATCAAGAGGCACTTTTTCCCTAATCATTAAAATAAGGATTTGTTAAAAAATGTGCAATGCCTCACTCAAGGGTCAAAGAGCGTTGAGGAGTTCTAGAAAAAGATGGAAATAATTATTATTCGAACTAATGTAAAAGAGGATCAAGAAGCCATCATGGGTAGATTTTTAAATATTTTAAAATGTGAGATTATTGATGCGCCAGAATTATAACATTATTTAGATCTAGAAGATAGGGTTCATATAACCATAAAAGTAGAAACACAACTAAAAAGAAAGGCTAACCATTTATAACAAAAATTTGATTTATCCTTATGGAAATCGAGTTATAAAAAGATGATATGACTATTCATAAAGCTAAACCCAAATTGCCTAAAAAAGGAGGACTTATATTCATGCCTTTGAGTGTTTGATTTTGAATTAGGATTCAACATTACTACAATGTTCAAGGCATGATAAGAAACAGATTGTTGAGTAAAAGTAGATAATCCAAGTTTATACAAATATTTTTTATGTGTTAGATCAAGAAGACTTATGCTTAACATAAATGACAATAATACAAAGTTAGGTAACTAAGATTATCTTTTTATTTCATATTGATTAAAACAATATAATAAGAATTATAAAGTTTCAAACAATGGTGTATTTATCTTGTCGACAAAATCTGCAAGTGCACAGAGTTGTTCCTAGTACATACAAATCGAGTATTCTAAGGTCATCTCCCACAAGGACTAAGCTACTCACTACATAATTAATCCTAATTACTTGAACGAAATTGATAATAAACTTAAAAGATGATTGGATTTAGGTAGACAGTAAATTGTAAATACTGGAAAATAACGAACAAGGATAATTTGATGATTTAAACTTAGGGTTTTGGGTTCACCAACTCAAGAGATGATTAATAAATTATGAATTTTATTGAAAGATAGGTTATAATAACAATTGCACAACTTTACTCATATTCTCTCTCAAGACATATAAGAATATCTAACTAGTTGATTACCATCTCTCAATGTGCAACTAACTAGTCATATGCATGAAGAACAAGCAACCAGAAGTTATCACACTAGCTTAGGATATCTCTATCTCTAAGTCTAATGTGATTATCTTCCTAGTGCATAAACCACACTTCACCTCTCAGTTCATCATATGATTCCTAAGATTGCATCTATAGAGATCAAGTATAGAGACAACAGTGAAAAGCAAGGGAGATAAACATAACCCAATAACTTTCATTCAACACCAATCAATCCATAAAATACAAATCAATCCTCCAAATAGGCTACTTCCCTCACCCTAAATGAGGTTTAGTTCCAGAAAATAATAACAGAAACCATACATATAAAGATGCTCAACATTCAAGAAAGAGTAGAGAGAGAAGGTATAGAAAACACAAAACAAGATTGCTTCCAATGCTTGAATTAATCCTCCAAATCTTCTTCTTTTCCTCTTTTTCAGTGCCTCCTTATATTGCTGCCTCGTTTTCAGTATCCAACCCCCTCATTAGGTCTTTAAAATGAGTATTTATAGTGTCTTGGGTTCACAGAAACCTATTTTTGCTAAACAGGGGAAGACAGATCATCCTTGGGCTGACAAAGTCCGTTAGGCGGACTTGATGTCTATTTAACGGACCTTCTCAGGTCTAGGAAAAGAAGTTGGCAGACAATATCTGTTAAACGGACATGATGTCTGTTAAGCGAACCTTCTCGGATCTCTAGAGTGGAATTGTTCAGACAATGTACGTTAAACGAACATACACTAGTCATTTAAAAAATGCGCACTTTTGACTCCTTCAGTTGACAGAATCTCTCCTCGGAGTCTTCAAGGAAGTTGTAGCACTCGGAGTCCTCTTTGAAAGCGTCCTCAAACACCCTTAATTTGAAATCCATGGTAAAAGTTGTGCCTTTTTCCCCCCTAAATCTATCTACATGTACTTATCAAGCAATAAAGTTGAAATGTGTGAGAACTAACCAAATAAGGCTTCAAATTCACATAGAGATAAGTCAAATTAGTTCTAATTCATCCCAAAATCATATAAGAATAATTTGACTTATCATTATCCTTTGATTAATTTGTTTTAGTTTTTATAAAATAAATAATTAAAGTCATTATTTATTTATGCATCTCTATTTAATTAACTAACTTATAAGAAAAACTTAATGAGACAAATATATTTTACAAATAAAAATTATAATGAGATTATAATGGAGTATTGAATAATGATTACAATTATGTCATATAAAAATTATGATATTCATATTAAATTTAATTATTATCTCTAAGTTGTTCTAAATTGTTGCTCTATTAAGAATGAACATTAATAAAGTAGAAAAACTAGCACACGTGTTCTTTCTTATAGTCAATCTCATAGATAAAATTATGAAGCTACTTAAAAAACACGTATGAGTGTACGTTAGAGAATACATTAACGGAACTAACCTGATATGGAAATTTCATTTGGAATATTACTTGTATGTCTATAAAATTGTCATTGTGATAGTTGTATAAGTGATCATTTGTCTTGAAATCTCCAAAGTATCTTACATAAGCATTGTTGCATTTTTAGTACTACTTAGACTTATCACAGTCATGAGTAGCTCGTTTAATAGTCATTGGATATAACATGAATTACATAGAGGGAGTTAGATGCTCAACATATAATTCATTACCCTAAAGTGATTAAGAAAAATGTTTCATTATTTTTTTATTGGTATTGATTTAAAAAAATACTTAGCCAAAGTGGAATAACATGTCGAGAATAACTTTCAAATGTTAATAATAAAATCAATTACTAATGGTGAAAAACTAATATGATTGGAGTCACATAAAATAGACATTATTTTCATGCTTTATAGCTAACTGAACATTGCATGATAAAAGTATTGAATTATGTGAAAAATTATTTAAAACTATTTTGATATTTATGATATTTGAGTAGCTATATAAGCAGTCTAATTAGATAATTAAAGATAAATTAAATAAGTTTAATTTATTTAATCTTAAATAAGATTTAAGTTTATAATTTATAACTATTATTAACATGTTTATGAGCCTAATATGTCACATATGAAGAACAATTGAAGAGGGAAAAGATAATTTAATCAAATTGGTCTTAATTGTGAAGTTTAATAAACTTTAAAGGTTAATTATGAGACATTTACTAAATAAAGACCAATATAAGATAGTAGAATATCTCGTTTAAGGAGACTATAATAATTATGATTATTACTTTAATGCACTACACTAGTACTAATGATCCATCCCACATGGGTGATCATATAAAATTGTAACTAGTACGTCCAATGGGGCAGGCCGTACAGACAAACTACCGTTACGCATTAAGCAAAGAGTACCACTTTTGTTATTACATATTGCCATTGCATGTTGGTGGTGCAGGCGCAGGCGTATATAATTATATGCTGGCTCTTCCACTAGTTGGATGATTTTATCCTTTGGAATTTATTAAGGCAGAATTAGGTTAATTGATAACCCAGGAAAGTGACCGCATGCAATTAACGAGATGATATAATTGTGTTTAGAGGAATCCAAGTAGATATTGAAGCTTCACAAGTACATATCTAGCTAGATAGCTAGCTACGTATATGGCGCATGGATAATATTCTGTGTTGTGTTTCCCCCATAAAGTATGGCAGGCGCGTGGATAATATTCTGTGTTCACCTTTTCTCCTGTTTTACTCTGGGCTCTATTATTGCATTTGCGTGCATCAAAGAAAGACCTATGACAACAATATGCTTTAACCACCACACATGAAAAGCAAAGCAAAGCAAAGCGAGAAGCCAACCCATGTATTCTGATTACTGCCTTTGTCGAAAAGAGATACTAAATTGGATGGTCATGATAAATGAGAAAAAGGAGTGGTATTATCTATCATGTTCAAGGGTGTTTGTGCTTCCCCTCTTTTCGGGGCAAATATATATATATATATATATATTCATCCCTTGACTTATTGGTCCGCATTTATATCATTCAACTTAAAGTTGGTGGTGATGTATTTGTATTCTATTTCTACGTGTGATATCGATCCCTTCTTTTTAACAGAGCACTGCCACTGTGAGGAATTTTTATAAGCTCTCTCTTTCATTACACCCACCACCCACACCCACACCCACACCCACACAAGATGATAGGTAGATGTAGAGTAAAATCTTTTACTTTTTGGGAATCCTTTTCATCAATCACTCCCACAAACAAATCCTTTGAATATGTCCTTTTCCATCTTCTTAATTTCTGTGTGACTGAATAGTATCTATATCAAATGATATAGTCGAGAGAGAGAGAGAGAGAGAGGCTGAATCATGATAATGAATTGGACAGACAGTTACAAGGAATCACATTTTTTCTATGCAATTACTTTTGTGAACTTGGCCAAAAATTAGGATGATGGGGTCAGTCAGTCCAGCTATCATTATTTCTTGTGTTGGAATGGAAATATATATACCTTAAATTGTCTTCACGACTAAGAACTGAAGAAACAGAAAAATGAAAACAATGTTATTACTGTAGAAAAAGACGGGTGATGTGAAGAAAGAGACTAGATATATATATATATATGGCATCACCATTCATGGATTTGTGGACCCTTCCCTTTCGCACTGATAAAAGGGTTGGGCTACACTACACTACACATGCATGTTCCCAGTCTCTCTCTCTCTCTCTTGGTCATTATAATTGCTAGATATATAGGCGTACATTTATTCACCTATTCTTCTTCCTCCATCAATAAAAGAATATCAAGAGAAAATTTCAAGCTCCTATCGCTTTCAACTATTGAACGAAGAAAGATGCGTACTAGTACAAGTTGGATACATCAATGGAGGACTGAAATTTTAACAGTAACGCCTTTCTCAACGCAGGAGTTGGATTGGATGTGATTCCTTTCCACGTGCCTGGAAGTTATGAGACAACTCATTTCAGACTTGGTTTTTTCATGACAGAAAGAAACCTCTACCCATAAATTAGGCCCTGATATTATGAACTACTCTACTCTGCAAGGACAAATATTTAATGTGATATATATCACCACTGACACAGGCATGACTTTATTATAGCAATAGCAATAGCAATAGCATAGCAACCTTTTCCGGCTTGGCTTGGCTCTAGATGTGATGGGCATTGGCATGTGGATCTGAACCCATGGGCATCGCCATGAATCACTTCCCTCGTAATAACCAAGGTTATGTACAAATACGATGCATTACGATCACAGACCAACTCTCAACGTGGCCCAATTCACATTTTCTGGCCAAGAGTTGTTGATGCGGGACCGTTGGATTGGACCCGTGATCACCAACACCTACTCTGATAATAAATGCCTTGTCTTGATAAGAAAGAGGCTTATATTATTAGTTGAATCTAACCCTGCAGTTCAAATGTCTGTTTAATTTTAGTAAGTAAGACTTTCATTTTCATGTTGATATTCTAGAAATGCTTTAATCACAGTGGACTTTATGTAAGATTTAGATGCATAACTCCTTTGCTTCCGCATGGTTTTAGATGGAAGGAAGATCTAATACAAGTTTCAAATAACAAGTTGTCTTTGATGGTTTATGGTGCAAAACCCATAATGAATGGGTTTCCTTTCCTGGTCCATGTCACATTTGTAACCATTAATTTAATGTTGAAAATAGAAACAGAGAGACTTAACAAAGCTGGGCAAAAGTATCCATTTAGCCCTTTTAATATTTCGATGAACTATTGATTTTTAAAGAATAATAAAAATGGCTTTTTATATTATTATTCAATTATTAAAAAATTAAGTAGGTTAATATCATTGTAAAAATTTTAAATTTAGCTTTTTTTAACTAACAGATTTTTTATTAACACAAATAAATTAATTTTTATTTTAAAACCTTTTAACAAATTAAAAAAATAGTTTTATTCAATATTAAAGGTAACATGTCTACATGTAGTTAACCATCGATATCCGAGCCTGACAGAGAAAGGTGTTAGGACAACAAATCAGCTATAAAAAAAAGTTAAAACCTCCCTCCAGCTCATCGCAATTTTCGTTGTATCCAATGTTATAAATTTCGTACCGGCCTCGGTACCGGATTGAGCTCTGGAACGGAACTGTATCGGTACTGGTCGGTACCGGGTATCATTTCGGGATATTTTTTAAATTTATAAAATAGTCCCTAAACTTTTTCAAAATTGCAAAATAGTCCATATTGATAGATTATACAGTTGTACTGTATACTTTACTAGTTTACTGTTTACATCAACCATGCTTTCAAAAATATTAATAATAAATAATAGTGACAATTAATTTGAAATAACAATAATTTTTAAATATTTTACATATAAATAATAACCACAATTAATATAAACAAATACAATCATCATCATACAATTATAAAACTAAGAATAATACAAAGCATTTAAAATATTACAATCATACAATTTCATCAT
>JANZXV010000004.1:16836828-16854128 GCA_027576455.1 Erythroxylum roigii | reverse complement strand
GAAGTGTTTAGGCCTTAGAATAAGTGAATTTGTGAAGATTATAAGTGTTTATGATGTTAGGATGGTTGTAGGAAGCACGAAAGAAGGTTTGGAGGGGTTTTGGGAAGCCCCATGTCCGTTTAACGGACCTTCTCGGGTGGAAAAACACCCTTTGGCTAGTGTATGTCCATTAAATGGACATGGAAGTCCATTTAACAGACCTTCTCGGGTGAAATGGTGCAGTTTGCCCGATACATGTCCGTTAAACGGACATGCATGCACGGGAAAGATTGCAATAATTGACCCTTTTAGAGGCAGAATTAGGATTTGTGGTCTTCATAAAAGTTTTAGATCTCGAAGTCTTCTTTTCCAATGGTCCAAAAACGAAAGCAATCCGACATCTGTAGAAAAAGTTATGGTATTCGCGCCAAGAGAGGTACAAATCAATTTAAGGTATAAACATGGTCTATTCTCTTGGACATAACTCCCTCATCCGACCTCCAATTGAAGTGATTCTTGGACCAATTGATTCCTAAGACATGTAGCTATCTCTCCTGCAAATATGGTATCATTTGGAGTTGATTTGAGAGAGTTTGTGTGAAAGTAAGTAAGAGGTCGGTTGAGAAAGCATAAATAGTGTATGAGCACATTTTGGTGTTTTGATGATATCTTGAGCTATAGAACTCCGATTTAGTTGATTCTTGATCCAAAACAAACAAGAGACATAGAACTATGATTTCTATGAGAAGTCAAACTGAAATTAAGACTTTAAATTTTCCAAATTCTGTTCACAAGTAGGAGAATTGAGTTCAAGCATGGTAACTGTTTTTTGTAGGGCACACCATTGAACAAATTGTGAGTTTAATTTTGGGATGTTATGAGCATGAAGATGATTGATAATGTCTAATAAGAGTTCATTGAAAAAAAAATTATGATGGCTAATGAGGGTCTAATGCAATAACCCTTCAAGGTAATATGCACGCTCACGTTTCATGATTTTCAGAGTAAGCGTTGGACTCTGGAAACAAGCGGGGTCCAACAGACGTACGAGTAAGCAACAGAGTTAGGTTCCGAAAACGGGATCCAACACCCCAGCTCAAATTTAAAATCTCTTGGGACAATACGCCGCGGCGAAAGAATCTGACTCCATCACGGTGAAGTTTCCAAATCACATATAAATACCCTTCGGGAAAGGTTCGCCGCGGCCAAGGTTTTGCTTCGCTGCTGCGAAACCTTCAATTCCGAACCCAGAGCGCAACATTCAAACTCTATCATACACTTCTATTTCCAACCACACAATCAATAACTCAACCAAATGAACATCAACACATACAAAGGAAACTTCTTCCATTAATAATCGCATTACTAAAACAAAATGGAGTTTATACATCGCTTTAATCACATATCAACATTACATCATTAGCTTAACACAAAATACATATGGATGCTCATGCTCGATATGCTGCTAAAGCTACCCAAGAATCAAACTAACTTAGTACAAAACTAACTTTCTTGGAGTTGCCAACTACCTTTGCAAAGATCAATGATCTTCTCGTTCTGCACCTAAGGAGTGAAAATGATGGAGTGAGTTGCGAAGCTCAGTAGCTAGTATATTTATAGCCATCGGTAACGGCCACACAAATCAAGCATATATATATATATCTACATCTCATTTAATCTAGCAATTCAATCATCCACCGTTCTAGCTCAGAACTCATTGTTAAACATGTTATCACATAAAGTAATCTCATGCATATTCAATTGTCTAAGCATAACACTTAAGTTCATATCATGCTCAACAAATCAAAACAATATGCAATGTACAACATAATGGTTTGAGAGTTCTGTGGAATGAAATGGAGAAACCAAAGTTTACAACATGAAAAAAATGAGTCCATTTATGAGGAGCTCATATGCCACAAGCGGACAGCTAGGAGAAAGCTTTAGGTCAACATGCACGTGACTAACAAAATGGTTTCTTTCTTGCCCAAACACAATCAAATTTCAATGCTTAACTCGTTTCACACACATCCATACTTTTCATGCTCAACATGCTTTTTCCTCTTTTCATTTATACAAAATGCCATGACATTTTTCAAGGCATAACATGATCATAATCACAATGCATTTTCAACAATCACAATAATTCAAAATAAGCAATTTAACACACAATACATAAGCAAGACAATTTGCCTATATTACACAACAATTATAAATATATTACCCACCTAAATTGCTTGCCAAAATTCAATTCAAGCTTACCTTCCTCTTGCTCTTGGATTGGGTTTTCTTGGTTTCCTTCAAACAAACCAAGATTCATTCAAGCCAATATTCTAATAAAATTCATAAAACTTCAATAATCACAAAAATGAAATAAGTACAAAATTAAGCTTAGGCTTAACCTACCCATAGCTTATCTAGGTTAGAAAAAAAAAACAAAACCTAGTTTAAAAACCCTAAAAACCAAGATGGGTTCTCTTCTTTCTTCCAACACAACCCATTTCTCTCTCTAATCCCTTTTTCTAACCAAACAAGAAGAAAAGTAATGGAGTTTACCTTAACAAGATGATTTTCTTTTCTTTTTCTTCTTCTTTCTTCCTCTCTCACGACTTTCTCTTCTTCTTCCCTAGCTTCCACGATTTTTTTTCTTCTTCTTTTCTCTTCTCTCACGTGTTTCTTCTTTCTCTCCTCTCTTCCACGACATTTCTCTGTTTTTAATTCAAGACTACCTTTTTATGTTGACTTCCAAAAATACCCCTCCTTCATTTAATCAAAAGACTACTTACTCCTTAGGCTATTTAAATTTAATACCTTAACCATACTTTAATTTAATTCTAGCATTTCCATTCTAATTTCTAATTTCTACTTATGCCCACTAAATTAATAAACTCAATTCTAAGAAATAAATAAAATAAAATAAATCAAGAAATAAATAAATCATAAATAACTAAATAAAAATAAAAAATTTATGGGCCCAACAATTAAGGTCCTAGGATAAGACTAGCATCGGACATACTTTAATACTAGCACAACTTCTGCTCTAATTCTTCAGAGTGCTTCTCGCTCATAAGACCAGCATTAGACATACTCCTCATAAAAATATTGGTTCTATTCTATTTTTAAAATTTCCCCTGTTTTGATTCAACACTGGTGCCTTTTGAAGTAAATCACTTGTTAATATAAAATTCATGTACAATATACAAAATACACAAGATGGGAGATTGAATTGTGTATTCTTTTCGTGAATACAAAAACCTTGATATTTCTTAAAAAGAACTTTTTCCAACTATTAAATGAATACCAAAAATGTTATATGAAAATAGCTACGTGATTAAATCACAAATAACTTCTATATACTTGTTTAAGAACAATAGAAATTAACGTAAAAGGTTAGAAGATAGACACTGCGATTTTATACTGGTTCACCTCAAATCTTGGGCTACGTCTAGTCCTCAGAGTTTGTCTGAGATTTCACTATACTTTTTCAAATTTACAAGTATTCTTTTCTCCCTTTTAGAGCCTCTTCAGGTCTCTTACACCAAGTATTATTTTGCTATCTTAGCCTCTTCAGGCTCTTAGCCTTTCCTTTCTCTAACTAGAAAGATATTGTGAGCTTTTTGTTACAGTAGAGTTTGCTCTCGTGTATCGCACTTTGAATACATAATTTTCTTTGTAAGTGATAACTTGAAAGCTAAAAGTTGAAAATCGAAAATTCAAAGTTGTTCAGTCTTCGACTATGACTAGTATTTATAGCCTAAATCTCCAACTACTATTCAGTTGAGTTCTGTAACTAACTCCAACTGACTAAACGTTCGACGTACTAGAGTATCTTCATCTCTGTATCGTCTGTGTTTTCCTGCTTCTTCTGTGTTTTCCACTTCTTCGGTGTTTTCCACTTCTTCTGTATTTTGAACTTCTTCTGTGTTTTTGTGCTTCTTCTGTGTTTTGCTGCACGCTTAACACACTTATCAAAACAGTTCATTTATTTATAATATTATTATGATTTGATTGTCACCAAAATTAATAGACGTGAAGTCCTCTTGACTTAACAATCTCCCCCTTTTTGATGATAACAAATAATCATAATTTTAGAAAAATAAAAGTGATTAACCAAATATTATTTAGATAGCGAATAAGAAGACAACAAAAGATATACACATATCAAAAACATGTAGTCAATAATATCTTCTTTTTCTTGTCTCTGGTCTCTCCATGTACTATCTTTCTTTTGCTTATGCTCTTCTCCCCCTATTTGTTATTAATCAAAAAACTTTACCGAAGATGCTTCATGATTTCAAAAAACATTCGTTGCATATCAGTGTGGATCAACTTGAGGTCTTCTTCAATAGAAACTCGTAGATAAGCTACTTCCTCATGTAGATCACCCACTGAGTTTCAACCTTAGTATGAATTTCTTCAATTTCCTTTACTAAGGCTTCATGACTCCCTTGCTGTGTGTGAGTAACTTCTTCCAATACAATAGTAGAATCCTGTTGAGGTGTTCTTGTTGGATGGAAGTTTGTATCAACAGATATTTCTAAAGGTAAAACATCTAATTCTATGATTTTGATAACAGGAGGTTTGAAAAATTGTTTTCCTTCTGGGAGATCAATGTCATCAGGTTTAGGTAGTTTTGGAACTAGTTTTCCAAGAAGGTGTAGTACATCCTTAATTGAAAATATAAAACTTAAAGGTCTAAAGTGCATGATTAGATGCACAAGAGTCTCTAAGTTGAAACTAATACCTTCAACCTTGATAGTTCTGTACTGTCCTTTTGTCACTCTTCCAACTACCAGAAAAGTTGCATCCGTGGTAATGTGTCCACACTGACTTCTTGATGGTTTTGAAATATGGTGTGAAATATAAATTCCTCTAGGTTGAGCTGCATTGCATGCCTCATCTATTTTCCTCACAACTGATTGTATCTGATCTTCTGTAAGATCATCTGTATTCCCTTTAGGATACATTTTCTTTTTCCCTTTGTCTTCATGGCGTACAATGTTTGAAGGTCTTGCTTGTATGTCTGGCACAATCTTGATCACTGTTCTGTTTGTGATTGGGTAAATAGTACACGGCTCCTTGGTCATCTGCATTGGATATGGTTCTGACTTTTCATCTCGCAGAGCACCATATAGTCTTTTCTATCCATAATTTAACAGATGTATTTATCAACTATTGATCAGTATTGGTTTGAATTGTACCTTGACTAAGCTTTTCAAAGGTTGTCTTATAATAATTGAGCTTCTACTTCTAACAGGTACAGGTTCTTCAATCACCTTCAGTTTTAAATCCTCTTTTCTCATAGGTTGAGAAGGATTATTATGTGCTGAAATGTGTTCAACTGACTTTGTCTTTTGTTGAACATCAGTTGAAGTATTCTTTTTCTGACTGGTCTTCAGCTTCTTACTTTCTTCTGCCAGTCTAGAAGTAGGTTGTTGTTGAGGTTTCTTCCTTTCAAACACCAACTTCCTCTTAATTTCTATTTCTTTAGTCGATTTTGTTGGTTGATCTTACAAAATTGAGACCAAAGATCTAGTAGCCTGTGGTGCTTTCTCTGTCTTTCCTGAATCTTCACCAAGAGTCAAACCTTTCCCTTTCTTCTGTTCTTGTTGACGCAGGATTAATAATCTTGGTGACCTTCTCGACTGTTTGGATTTCTCGGAATGAAATGTCTCCCCCTTTCTTTTCAACGATATTTGTTTTACAGACTGTTTCACCTGGCTTTCTTCTCTATGTGAAATCGTCTTAGCTTTTACTGATTCATCTTCATCTTCAGATATTCTTCCTATGGATTGAGGTTTTGTCTTCCTTGAGGGTGTAACATTTCCACTCAAGTTGCATTTGACAGTGCGCTCCCCCTCAGTCCTTGCTTTTGGTATAGAATTTGTATCCTCCTTTTCTTAAATCTTCAAACCCATTCTAGAAACAGTTGATGCATTAATGATGCTTTTTATGTTCATCTAAAGATTCTTGTTAGCAGCATACCATACGGTAAGGCATTAGAATCTCTCTTCGACTTCATCATGTAACTTAAAATTAAGTGTGGAAGATCTATAGGTTGATGGTTGAGTAGATGAAACAAGCATTGTTCATCTATCGTCGTCACAACATTCTTCGAGCCTGTTCTTGGTAGAACACAATGAAAAAGTAGCGCATGTAAAACCCTAGCCTTCGGAACAAGAGTTAACGCCTTCTCACTACTTCAATAGAGTTGTCGATTGATATGTGCTTTTTCTACATTGACTTGAGTCATCCATCTTGTGTTATGAGATACCTTTGCTCCAACATTCACTAACTTTCTCGATTAACTCCAGTGTCACAATAACCGACAATCTATACAACATTGATACTAAGGTATCGTCTACTACTTTTGCATTCTTCCAAAACCATAGACAAAAGTTATCTCTAAGATTTTTCCTTCTTTTAAGAATCTAATTCTTGTGTGGATGTGTTGATAAATTGAATGTAAAACTTCCAAATTGACCCTCATTATGTCAAAAATGATTATCACTACTCCATAGTGATGATGGACATATTTCTAGATAAAAGACCACTATGATCCTTACGTTTGAGCTTCAAAAAAATTTTCTTTACTAAGTTGGTTTCTAAGACTCCCATAACTATTACATTTGTATTACACAAAAATTCATCTAGAGCTTGTTTTTATTATAGAGCTATTGAGACCCCTGATGTTCCATACAACTATATTTATAGGGAGTTGCCTTTGTTGGAAGAGTTCCCCTTCTTCCTAGCATCGATACCTGATGCCTTTAAAACTTCCTTAATCTTCTCTATAAAGGGTTGTTCTTTTTGCTTATCTAGGTTCCTCAACTATTTTAAGTCTCCTTTTTTGAATCTTTTATCTGTTTCTATCGCATCTTTTGTTTTGTTGGCTTGATTTAGGTTGCCATTGATATGTTACTCTATTTGGGAATGATTTTGGTAATTCTTTCCTATTCTCCACTTCAACACCCAACCTTGTCTAGCTAATTCTCCTCTAGTGCACTACATAGCTGGCTAGTGCACTAAGCCCCCTTGTTAACCAATACTCTAGTGTTACTCCATATAGGTTTACCTATATTAGAATTTGCTCATGGGTTATGCTTTCCATCTTCATGCCTAGTTTCCAAGGTTATAAAAATAGAGGTTGGCTCTAAATGTACCAAGACCCGACCTTTATAACCTCCCCAGTTTTAGCCTAGCTTATGAACTTAAAGAGTAATAAGTAGTCTTCCGAAAGTAGAACCTTTGACAATCCCCTAGATCTCTAGGTCTTCATTTCCCACTCTTTCACTATCAAGAGTGCTAGTCTCTTCTCTTAAAAAAACCAAATAACATTGACTCTTAGACTTATATGCCATCCTTGAGGATCTACATATTAAGTGACACCAAGCTCCTTCCATCTTCCACAACTGGCAGGGAATAAAGCTGAAATGTGCTTAATTGATTTTACATTTATTCCCTAACACTTAATGATTAATGCTATGAAATGTTAAGAAACTCATTTTGGTTTATATTTGGTTTTAGGTACAATTTGGAAGCATAAGAGCTAAAGTGAGTTAAAAGAACATTCTTTGAGCCATTCTTTTGATGTTCACACTCAATTGTCCTTGTGGAATAAGAAAAAGACGGATTGGGTTAAAGATGAGATAAGAAAATCCAAGGAAATGAAGCTTTTAAGATGATCTAAAAGATACACGACCATATATCTATTCACACAGCTGTGTATATATTCGGAAGATAATTTTTGACTTACATAGTTGGATATATGGCCGTGTACCCAATCGTGTATTTTCATAATTTGGGGAGATTTCTTATCATATACGTTTTGATACATGATCGAGGAGATTTTTTGTCATACATGGTTTGATACACGACTATGAGGGGCAGAGCATGCACTTTTTGGAGACCCGTGGAGAGTTATGCTTCCTTCTTCCTATTTTGAGGTGAAATCGAAGCTGAGGAACACTTTTGTGCGCATCTTCATTGTGTATAGTTGTTCTTTCTCTCTTTAGGGATTTTAGGTTATTCTTTGCTTAATTGATTTGGGTATTCATATATGGATAATGTTATTCTCATTCTCGTTAGAATATTTATGTATGAACCCATTGTTATAATCTTAAATACAATATGTAATCGTTTTGTTTGGATTCATTTATGGTAACTAATGGTGTCGAATCATTAGAGATAATGCAACCTTGGTTAAATGCCTCGAGCTTATGTGGTTGTTGTCTTGATTGATCTATTTTTCTTAACTTGGAATGCAGTTGTCATATTAAATCTAGAGAGTTTGTTACAGGTTGTTTGATGGCTAGGTTTAGTTAAAGAGCTTGTTTTAATTAAACATGATGTAAGAGAAAATTGGGGTTAACAGAGTTTGTTGTTAGCCTACGATTAATCTTGTTATAGAGTATTTATGTAAGAGAAAGCATAAAGTATGCTTGTTTGTGTATAGGCCGAGATTAAACTGATGACCAGATTCCAACACTCATTCATCACTTTTATCATTTTTTAATTGTTTTCTTCAATTTACTTTCATTAGTTTAATTTTACTTTATCTTGTTATTCGAAACCAAACCAAACACCCTCATAACTAGCACTAATTCTTTTTATTTCAAAAGCTTTACACACACTCTTTATGGGATTGATTTAGACTTAATACTAGCTATAGTTTTAATTTTAGTTATTTTTGTTGTTGGTTGAATATTTATACCAATGAAATACCATTTTCACTGTGCTAAAAGGCCGAATCATGAAAGTAGTTGGGTAGATATCATATCTGTGGCGTTTTATAAATTGAAATATGACATCATACTCTAAAGATATAGTGCATTCATAATACCAAAAATACTGGCGAATGGGTGCCCTCTCCTATTTACACCGTTGGCAATTGATGATTCTTGTAAATTTCCACAAATTCAAGTCTAAATAGAAAAGGTTGAAAGAAACTGCTTACATATAATTAAACATTTTTAGAACGAGTGCTTTGAGTATGTACTGATATCAAACCAGCATAAAATATACTTGTATGAAGTGTTTATTTTACGTTTTGTTGTAAAGATGTCACCAACAACACATTTTATGGAATCATACTGGACTACATTTTTCTTGAAAATTTGACTGCAAACGGTTACACACGTGTAACATGTAAAGCCCACAAGTATACTTGTTTTCTTTTTATTAAATCGATAAAGCCAAGCGCAAAATGGGAGTGCAAAGGAGGAGATTAAAAGAAAACAAAAATAAAAATGTAAAGCTGCCTTTGCTTCTTCCCTCTTTACTGCTGCAAAGCTGTACTTGAGAAGAGCCTACAGTTTGATACCAAAACAGTGATATGTTCTGAACAATTTAAACCCCGAAGCAACTACCATTAGTCTCTCTTCTCGCCTCTTTGCCTTCAGTTTGGTCTTTAAGATGAGAGCTAGTAGAAGATCCCGTTTCTGTTCTACTGTTGTACTCTATCTTCTTTTCCTTGCTACTCTTTTACCATATCAAGGCCATGCTGCTCCCGCAGGTTTTTCTCTCTTCACCTGGGTTTCTATTTACAAATTTGGCTTCTTTTTACTTGTCCCGTTAATGTTTATGCTTGTTTTCTTTGATTTGTTCACATTTCCTGCATTTTCTAGATGAACCTTGGTTCTTATTTTTTTTTAGTTTTTCTTTGCAAGGACTTGTTATGAGCTTGTTGGTTGACGGGTATGATTCTTTCACTCATGGTTGCTTTTGATTTGGTTTTTTGCACACAGGCCCGTTGGTTAAGCACTTGGCTTCACTTCTCAAATGGACTGCTAGGTCATCCTCAAAGACTCCCCACTTAGGTATTTCTTTGATATACTGTTGTTTCTTTCATCTGGCTTTAATATTTATTTGTCATTTTTTTCTTTGTTTTGGTCAACATTGATTAATGGAGCTTTTTGTATTGCTTCCATTTGTAAGCAGATGGGAGTGTTCTTCAGTTTGAGGATGGATACTTAGTTGAAACTGTTGTTGAAGGAAATGAGATTGGAGTGGTTCCTTACCAAATTCGAGTCTCTACGGACGGTGAACTATTTGCTGTTGATGAAGTAAATGGCAACATTGTTAAAATTACTCCACCTTTGTCCCAATGTAAGTTTGGTTCTTTCATTTAAATTTAAGCTGTCTAAATGTTGAGAAAATCCAACTTTAACATTTGTGTTACGTTTTGGTTCCTTTTTGTTTTCATCTTTTATAAATATATTCAACTAAGCTAGATTGATAAAACGTCCTTAAAACTACTACAAATTCTCACTTCTGCTTGTTCTGATTCATGTGCACTCAGTCCATATGGTTGTGAGAACAGTAATTCCGATCTTTGTTTCACGTTATGGTTGTCTTTTATTTTTGCAGATAGTAGAGCAAGGTTGGTGGCAGGGTCATTTCAGGGTTACAAAGGACATGTGGATGGAAAGGCTAGTGAAGCCCGTTTTAATCATCCCAAAGGTGTCACCATGGATGATAAAGGAAATTTGTACGTTGCTGATACCTTGAATCATGCCATCAGGAAGATTGGAGATTCAGGTGAAAAGCATCTGGCATGATGTCAGATCATTAAAAATGAACTGTATTGTTTTTGTTATTTCTTTTACGTTTTTCTCTTAAAAGAAGTAATATAACTTAGCTGTACATATGCATAAACTTTCAATGGTTAACATAGTGAGTTAATAAGTTGATGATCTTAATCTTGGAAATTGATTGCAGGTGTGACAACCATTGCTGGTGGGAAATCGAATGCTGCTGGGTATAGGGATGGACCCAGTGAGGATGCTAAGTTTTCAAATGATTTTGATGTGGTATATGTCCAGCCCAGCTGTTCCCTGCTGATTGTTGATAGGGGGAATGCTGCTCTTCGGCAAATTACTCTCAATCAGGAAGACTGTGATTATAGATCCAGTTCAGTTAGTCTTACAGGTTCGGTCTCATTTGACCAATTCCTTTTAAGTTCAACTTTATTTTGATGTAATGTTTAACCTTTAGAAAGAGATAAATGGACTTCTTAGTTTCTTTGAATGAGATTTTTTTGTTGTGGTTTCCAAAGTCTACTTAATTTCATATCGAGTTTAATATGTCTCAAAGAACAAGTGTTTGAAGATATATAGCGTCTACTAAATGAAAAGGATAACTACCTGCAGTTAGCAAATGATGGGCTTCAGCCATTGAAGTTGAAGGATGGCTAGAAAACATTGCATCAGAATTTTCCAAACGCTGTCCTGGAGAGGGAGTGACTTGTATAGTTATTGGATTTATATCTATAAAACCTTGGATCGAGCTTCTATTCTATGATTTGATGCATTTCTCTTGAGGGCAGAATCCATAAGAACAATTTATTGTTTTTTTTTGTGAAGTCTGAAAAATCAATATAGCATCTACTTATTCATGTACTGCTACTTTAGCATAGTCTTTTGTATATGATTATAATTAAACAGAAGGATAAGCTGACTTGCAATATGAGTACTGTTGTAACAGAAAGATGAAGAAACTTTGCAGAAAATGTCCTTGGGAACTCTAAAACCTTGCAATTTTTTGCTTCAATTGTTACAGCCACTTTGGTTTAGGTTTGGTCATGACATTCTTCAAACCCTCAAGAGGCTAATGAAGGAAACATTCTGATCCCAGAGTGGCTTAAATTTCTGATAGAAATTATAGAGAGGAAAGTGAAATTGCTTGCAAGCTTGAGTGCAAGAATCTTAAGTACTCAAGGATGCTGTCCGTATGGAGAGGACAAGACTCCAGTACAATAAAGCAAATGAGTTCGATGATCTGAAAACTAGACCATCAACTGGTGTTTAAACACTCAAAGATAATAACCAACTCCTAAAACTTAGAGAAACTAACTAAATGTTCTTGAAGAGTGAGGAGGTGGGAGCTTTAGTTGAGAAATCTTGTATAGTGGGAAAGTGGCTGCTTTAGAGGATCTGAAGAGTAGGGAAGTGGAGCACCCAAAAATTGATATAAGCTGAGTTGGTCAATTGCCTTGTGCTCCCACATGATTTTTTCATTTCCGTCTAAACTAGGTGAATAAGGGAGGTGTCATATCAATTTCCAACTAGCCTCACATTTGATCTTAGACACAGATTCAGTGATTAATAATCATTGCCCAATGACAACTAGGATAGGTTGAGTGCAAGTGAGAATCTCGTTTCACAGTATGGAATTTTTCTGCTTGCAAGTACTGGCAGACATGAAATCTGCAATAGCAACCTTGGGTTGCTGCTATTATTGTTGGGTTGAGATCTGCTCTCTTTTTTTGAACGTGCTCAAGTTGTCAGCTTTTGATGAATCTTTGGTTCATAGCTATGCAAGAAGTTTTGTGCATGTCAGTACTGGCGAACATGGAATTTGCAATAGCGACCTTGGGTTGCTGCAATAAGTGTTAGGGTGACGTCAGCTTTCTTTTTTAGGATGTGCTGAAGTTTTCAGCTTTTGTTGAATCTAAGGTTCATAGCTGCAGGGTATACCCAAATTTACATAACTCTCTGCACAATCATGGAAGAGAAATAAATCAATGTTTAAAGTTACAAGATTGGGAATACCTCATTCATTGTGGTCAATTAGTCTACTCTAGCATTTGAATGTGCTGTTTCATACTGTTTGCCACTGTTCTTATCTTCACACCAATCAATTATACGTTTTATATTTAATTTATTGGTTCATATATTATGTAGGTAATCCTGTACATATTACTTATTGGTTATTTTCATTGCCATAATTGCTACATGTCTTGTTAACTGGACAAATGAAACTGAAATCTTCTCTAGCTTAGTATCTGCCTTAGCTCAAAAACTACATTTCTTCCAACTGAATGTGGCTATGTACAATATTTGACTTTTTGATGATTGATGAAGATGCTCTTTGCAATAATGCTTTCTAAGACCATTGAAAGAACAAGTGTCTTCATATTCCATTGTCATAAATTGAATATTAGTTTGAAGATCAACTTTCCCGGTCTGTTGTGCACACCCTGTCCCAAGGCTAACCCTCCAAAAGATATATACAAAAGAAGGAAAGAAGGCATAAAAGACAAGCTTCTTGTAAAGGCCATTTCCTCTTGTTGCAATGCCAAGGGAGCTGTTTCTGCTTATGTTTAGATTCTGCATTTGGATTATGCTACTCTGACTGTTGTAATGGTTCTTTTACAGATGTCTTCATGGTTTTAGGTGCTGTCTTTGCTGGATATTGTGTGTCCATGCTTCAGCAGGGATTTGGATTACCTTTCTTCTCAAGAAATGTACAATTCTTACTTTAAAGATTGATTATGATTTTTTCTTCAACAGTTTTCGATATGCTTTCATCTTAATTAGTACTATCCATCATTGCACCTTTCCGTCGGTGGTTGATGAGGCCTATTGCCATCTCCACCACCAAGGCTTGACTGTTATTGCTGTCTGGAAGGAAAGGATTTAAGGAAGTTGATCCAAATGGGTCCCAGTTAATAAAGAAAGAAGAACTAGTACTATCCATTTTATTGCTTTCTTCTTAGGGGCCAGATGCATATGATTATTAGAAAAAGTTCCCACATCAGAACTGTTGAGTCTATTTCCTTTGGGAAACACCATGGATTGGTTTTTTCATTCGTTCTTCATTTAGGTTGGCTATTATTAAGCTCTCATTTTTCCTTTTAAAATATGAATAGTTTAAAGAATTTTAGAGGGTGAAAGTATGAAACTATTGCCTGAAGAAGATGTTTGATTTTGGCTTCGTTGATTTCCTTTCGTGCATTGTTAATCCGTTGCTTAATCTGATACATACGTACTTACATGTGCAGCAACAATTTTCGGACACTGAATTCATAGAACAATCGAAAATGGAGAAACCCACTCTAATTGTGGAGAGCATGAAAGAAGAACCTGGGTGGCCATCTTTTGGACAGCTTATGATTGATCTGTCTAAGCTTGCACTTGAAGCATTGGCTAATGTTTTCTTCTACTTGGTTCCTTCTAAGTTAAAATTAACTAGACCTCGGAAAGGTCTCACACCATTGAAAAATTCCCTAAGAATGCCTGAAGATGAGGTAGAGCCCCCATTCACTCAAAAACAAAGTACTCCTCCCCCTCTATCTGAGATGAGACAGGTCCACACTCCTATTACAAATGATAAATATTCAGAAATTAAGCCACCTAAGATTAAACCAGCCAGTTTCAAGGATACTTCACTATCAAGCAAGCATCGTTCCTCGAAAAAGCAAGAGCAAGCTGAGTTCTATGCATCAGGTGAAGTTCCGCCTTATAATAGGTCCAAAAGCAATAAAGAAAGGACACGGCATCGCCACAGGGATAAAAGTGGAGAGGTAGCTTCACTACCCACTGGGACGGAGCCAAAACCAGTTGAGATGAAGCCTGTTGGTTACAATTATTCAAAATTCGATCATTACAATATGAGGAGCAAGTATGGGCTGGAGGATACCTACCGACTTTGATTAAGCTACTACTCTTTGGAAGCATACTGCAAAAATTATCATGTTTGTCCTCGTCGCTAGTATCTGATTCAAGTAAAACAGCAAGCTGGGATTTTCTCAGTCAGACCGAAGAATAAAGTAGAGCAAGATGTTTCTTGTTATGGAGGTCGTAACATAAGTTGGAATGAAATCTGAGGACTTGCAAATACTGGTGACTTGTGCAGAGTTAAGATTTGGTGTTCAGGCCCCTCTAAACTATAGTGATCAACTTTTTTCTTGTTGAGAAACTCGTTGTTCAGGACATAATATCTAAGCATCTAGTGTAGGGTTCTTTCATTTCTTTGTTGTCTTTTATCTCGACTTAAAAGTGATGCTTCTGATTGATTCATGTTCTAAGAGTATTTGCTTGCCACAACAATTTCACAGGAGAATTTGACCTCTCGAAATGGCTTGTATAATCTATCGTGATTGCTTGTGTTGAGTTTTATAAACTTGACGCAATAGGGCAAATTGTCAATTTAAACGAAGGTAATATCATTTTCTTTTTTATTTACGTTGGGCAGAGCAGGGACTTTTGATTTATAAACTTCTTGAATAGTATCATGTTCGGTTCTGCAATTTGTTTTAATTATTTAGATTCTTGTTATTTTATTATATTAAAACTCATTTATAGTTTTATTTTCATAAGACAAGTCCTTTTAGTTTGTTTAAATAAACTTATATGATGCTTGTGGATAATATTATATTTATATTCATATTTAATTATTAGTAGACTTAGATTGAAAATTTAATTTACTGTCTAGACGAAACAGTACAAAAGATAGTTTATGTACTTAATGGATCATAGTGTTTATGGACAAATTTAAAAGGCAAAAGAGATTTTTTTATCCAAAGAGTTTCATAAAATTTTAACTTAAATCTTAATATTTGATAGAGATCAAAAAAATTTATTATTATAAAAACCATTTTATTTGAATCCCAAGTTGATTAAACCAACGTTACGAGTATCGCTTTGTACTGGCTGGTATCAGAATCTTATCGGTTAAAAGGGTGCTGACCGTAAGTACCAACCAATATTTAAAAATCTAGTCGTATACTGGTTGGTACCGTAAGGTTTGAAAAATTTATAGACTAATTAGAAAAATATCCAAAATTTCTAATCCACCTGACCTATCTCCATCTTGCTTCTCTCTCATTTTTCATCTCTCCCAGGCACTCTCCAATCTTTATACTCTCTCTCTCTCTCTTTCTCCCCTCGGTGGCTATTTCTCCCTCGCCGGCCGGCGACAACACCTCACGCCCTCCTCGGCTCCTCCCTACCCCCACGGTACACCCTCCTCTTCAGTCTCCAAGCATCACCACTCACCACGATCGAACCATTTTTAGGTTTCACCGCACGCCCTCCATGGCTCCTCCACTATCTACCACCATCCATCGTCCACCACTGCCTGCCGCCACAACTTCTAGAGTTTCCACTCGTTAGATCTAGAAAAGATCCAGATTTATACTCGACCTGACCTAAAATTTCGAACCAAATACATTGAGAATTTTTTTCGTGTGTTTTTAATTGTGTATTTATGTTTAATTGCATTTGTGAATTGTGATTGTGAATGGGTTGAATTGTTGGAAGTTGGAAGTTAGAATTAAATTGTGTAGATTTGTGATTTGTGTTGGGTTGGAAACTTGGAATTAGATGTTTTAATTAGAGTTAAATGAATGATGCATGTTTTTTTTTAATCTTATTGGTTATGATTTGGTTCATTCACAATATGGCTATACATGAATTGAGATTTAAATTTTAAGCATATCATATCATTTGCATTTGTAAGTAATCACAAACTATCATCATACAAAAGAAACATGACTTTTAGGCATTGCAAGAGTAATTATGAATATGATTCTTTCCAATCCATGTATTAGAAATTTATATAATTACAATGAATGCACTTTAATAATTTCTTCTTCTTTTCATGTTAATGAAACTTAGCTAAAATTTCCTCCATCTTCTCTAATAAAGAATTGATAATAATTTTCCTCAATTTCAAATATTAAATTTAAAGCATTGCATGAAAAAGTGTTTGAAGTTTTGACATTCAATTTGTCTTTTCCATGGAATTTGTAAATTATATAAAAATAATGGTTGCATTCTTTCACTTCTAGAAAATGACATCTTACAATTTATACGCTATCTTTTAATAAACTAAACTCCTTGTTACTTGTATATATTATACAATATATTTCAACTTCTTTATTAATTTCCAAAAATAAATCTAAATAAACTCAATTCCTTAGAATATAGTCAAGCTCAATCTTTTTTTTAATGATTATTGGTACCAAACTTGAGCTTCTATAAGAAGTCATTAAAGTGATTGAGTCAATGTCATAGGCTTGTGGATTAGGCAGAACTTCATGCTATTAATTGAAATCATGCATCTATCAATTATTTCATTTTCATGAGAATTCATTATCACGAGAAATTGATATGTATTTCTTCATTAAATTGTATGTCATGGAACACTAGTTCAATTATTTTAAGTTATTCTTGAAACTTACTTCTAAAAGATAAGTTCAAATGTAGTCCTGTATGGTGAAGTTTAACATTCAACCTACCATGCATGCAGTTTAATCATAAGTTAATATATCTTATTACTTCAATCATATGTGACAAAACTAATTTCCTTTTAAAAGCTACAAATGTAAATTCCTGTTAGCAAGTGTGTGGTTTATTTATTAGCTACAGTTTCACTTTTGTACATACGAATGTATCTTCTATGCCCACAAATATTTTTCCAATTAAATTCCTTTAACATATGCTCTCATTATCAAGAACCCAAGTCCTACCTTAGCTAGTAATATATACTTGAAGTAAATCACGCGTTAGTATAGACTTTACGTTCAATATACAAAA
>JANZXV010000004.1:16817961-16828865 GCA_027576455.1 Erythroxylum roigii | reverse complement strand
ATTTACTTTAGTTTTCTGAATCACTACTTGAATAAAAGTTGCGTTGGGATTGAATTGTTGATTCTGAGTTTGAGTTGCTTTCGCTATCTGATTCATAAAAATATACTGAAGATATGGTAGAACTGGTTTCATATTCAGATTCTATGGGTTCTAATTGATTTTGAAAAGCTGAATTTAATATATGAACATTATTTTTAAACGATTTTTCGTTCTTTTTAGGGCATTTATTTGCATAATGGCCTATATCATTACATATCCAACATCTACAATCTTTTTTCTTAGTCGGACAATATTTTTGTTTAGGTTTAAATTGTCTATATTTTTGTCTACGAAAATAATTACGATTAGTTTTTCTAAAGGGTTTAAATGATCGTTGTCTGAAATATTTTGAGGGGTATTTTTTCCATTTATAGTTTTTTCGAAAAGGTCGTTTATATCTTTTATAAGATTTATAGGATTTTTTACTTAGCTGGTTACAGCCATATTGTTGAGGTACTTCTGCGTTGCCTTCACAACATAATCTAATTGTTTGATGTTTTAATGTTTTTCGTAATTGAGATTCTAGACATTGTTGAGCTAAGATTTCCTTAGTGACTAATATAGCTCCACCTAGATTGTTTGCTATCGAATGTTGGTTAATTCGTTCTTGAAATGTATCTGCTACTTTTACATTCATTGGATAGGGTAATTTTTGTATAAATATCTGTGTATACTGTTCTTGTTCTAATCTGGTTAAATCGTAATAATATTTTCTAAATTCGCACACAAATTGTTCAAAATAACATATATCACATAATCTCATATTGTTTAAATGGGTTAATGCTGCTTTACGTTTTGCTAATTGATTTTCGTGTCGGAATAATAGGATATCTCGTCCTACAAATTCTTTATATATTTCGTCAGCAATTATTGCAAAAGTATCTACGTCTCTGGTAGTATCTTGATAATGAGGAGTAGCTTTTAATCCTTCTTCGTTTTCGGTTAAAAAACTATGAACTATTCCTGATGTTTTATATGTAGTAAAATTCCATATGTAATCTTTATTATTTGGGTTTGTTCCAAAAGGTTTTTCGATTTGTAATAATAATTCGATTTTACTTGACCATTCATTTATTAAATCTTCTGGGTTCTTAACACAATCTAAATTGAGAACTCCATCACTTCCTAATGTTATATGTTTAGGTTTGTATTCGATTGGGTATTTTTTAATTTTGTTATCCCTATCTCTATGATAATATCCCTTGTTATTTAATTGTCTTTCGCTGTCTATGGGTCTAATTCCAACGATTTTGCTTTTTAATTTTAATAAACCTCTTTCCTCTCCTGTCTTACTAGTTTCGGGTTGTTCGGGTTGTTTGTCTCTCATTACAATATCCTTTTTATCATTGTTATCATCTTGCATATAGATTTCTTGATCTGATTCCCAGCCATAAATGACTTCATCATTTTCGTTTTTACTTAAGGTTGCGTGTAATTGTTCATGAGATGTTAACGTAAGTTTGTGAACTAAAGTAGTTAATTCTGTTAATTGTTGTTGGACGTTTCGTTCTACATGTTCTAAAGATTCTTGTTGATCTAGATCTTGTATATTTTCCATACTAATGGAATCGTTGAAGGTGTTGTTGATGGATAGAGATATAAAAATTGACTTCTTCCTGAAATAATACTATTGTATCGATTATCTCTTCGAAATGACTGCGTAATTCATTTAGGATTAAAGAATTTAAGTTTTCCATAATATTTTGTGTAATATAATTTAATAAATTTTCTTCGGCTGATTGCGCTAATTCATGATATTGGGTAATTAATTCTTGTGTCTGTTGTATATTAGCACTAAGTATAATACAGATCCTACAATAATTAGCCATAATGATGTATTGCGTTATGGAAATTATGTAAATACCTGTAATAATATAGTCGACGTTGTACTTCTAAATAATTATTATATGCGGCTTTTACTTCATATTTGATTTCCTCTAATGTTTGATCATTTTCGGATGTCATGTTTGTAATTTCTATTTGCGTTTCATAATGAATTAATCTATCTAATTCGGCATTGAATTTTGTATAAAACTCAGTTTGTTCTTGTAATAAAACTTGTTTAGCATTTTCTAGTAGTATACATAATGAACAGTTATTTGGATTAGCTATTTGCGTTTCCATGCTTTTGAAAGCTCTGATACCACTTTTGGACGATCCCTTTCTATTTCTTGCTCTGTTAGGGGGCTGCTCAGGATCAGACCGTGATTCAATCCTCCAGCAGTGGTCGGGCCTGCGACTGGGGGCCCTTAGGGTTGGGGCTCAACCTTTTTGGTACAAGGCTGTTCTTAACCTTTGATAAGCCCTATGCAAGTGTCCAAAAAAAAAAGTAAATCTTATTTTTTCTCATTTTATTTTTTGTAAGAGTCAAAAATAACTTTATTTTGTTAAACGGGTGCCGGGCCTAACTAATATGGTAGTAGCTATAAAACATTTAAGGTCAAATTGGTGCATTTTAGCAAACAAATTTCTAATCAGTTGAAAGAAAATTCATAATGACCGGATGGATGTGTGAGCAACTTGGGAGTTCAAATTCATAATAAAGTTGCTTATGTATACATTAACATAGGCCGGAATTTTTACATTTTAAATTTTAAAAAAAAATAGCCAGGCTGAGTTAAAGCTTAGGTGAGAGTCATTTTGTTGAAAACGATACCGTGCCTTGCACTTAGAATTTTAAAATAAAAAATTGTCAGACCGAGTTAAGCCAGGCTATAAGCATAGGTGTGCATGAATACTTGAAATTACAAGGAAAAATGTTCCACTTGATTGCAAATAAATTAGCACCGTAACGACAATAACCTATTTTCGTTTGCTTTCCAGGACTCCAATAAAGTCATCCAATGTGCAACAGAAGAAAAGAATGGAAAGAGCCCAAAACCCCAAAAAAAAAAAAAGTCTGTTGACCTGAAAGTAGAAATATATCAACCTGATCTTAAAAGGATAATCACGGAAAGATGCCGACTCCAACGGTTAGTCTTCGTTGAGCGAAAAATCGAAGTATCTTTTGCCGATTCAAAGTGGAAAGTACACTTTGTGAAGCAAAGAGCACAATGGACTATGTAACTTCAAGATTTTGAATAGAATAAGATGAACAAGAAACCTGGTCCACAAGCTAAATCAATCCTGAAAACCTGAGAAGCAAAAAGCTAATAAACCACATGATTACATTTCCATCTTTATAAATTCCCTTAAACACGCTTAAAAAACGACAAAATATTTCCTTGTTTAGGGTTCTTATTTCCTCCCTTGTTTAGTGCTTTGCCTCCTGCATTAGTTGATGCGGTGCTTCCAACTGCCGGTGACTTCTTGGTTGCAGGTGGCCTGGTCATATGAACATCAGTGGTCAGTTGCTAAGCAGTTTGAAAGATGCATCCACGTAATAGCACAGCTATATCATAAAGGGTCAACCATAATGCTCTGGCTTGCCAGAAGTCATAGCATGTAATACATGTGCGATACCATATCTACAATAGTTAGCAGAAAAGAGTATCAAATAACCATTCATCTGTAACAATTTCTCCTCTTAAACCTCGTCCACCTATCTCCTGTTGTTTCTCTCACCCGACATTTCATGCCACAGCAATTGTTATCCAGCAATACCCTATCTACAAAAATCAGTAGAAAAGAATATCGAAGAAGCATTCATTTCTAACAATTTGTCCTCTTAAACCTCTTCCACCTTTGTCTCTCTTTGTTTCTCTTACCTGACATCTCATGTCACAGCAGTTTTTATCCATCTGTTGTCTACATTGAAATTGCATATCTTTGATCCCAAGTTTGTGAAGTTATGGATGGAATTTGGCAGATGCAGAAAGGAGCAAAAAGCACGAGGGAAGCAGTATTTGAAATGAAATCCTTTATTATAAATAATAATTCTCATGATATAGTCTCGCCACTAAAATTTACCATAAAAGCATTATATTCAAAAAGTACCATATGACTGGGCAGTAAAGATAGTAGCGTTAAACGAAAGATCAACAAGCAATGACGCTAACCTGTTTTTGACAGTGTTAGTGACTGCATTTATTTCAGCATTCTTTACTATGGCAGTTTCTGCATCCTTTGCCATATTACTTTCATTTTTCTTCATTTCACTCTCCTTCCCCTCCCATACCACCTCAGTTACTGCAACAGGCAAAAACTATTATACTAACTGAATACTACAACGAAGAAAAGCGCACGAAACTTTTACTTATTAACCTTCACCATTTCAAAATATCTAGTAAAGTTGTTCCAAAACCTTAACAAGTTAACTTGGACGGTATTACTTAAGCCTTAAAAACTGTGATTAAAAAAACTATTCTTTTGACAAAAGACTGGGAACAGTGTTTAGAAAATATAAATTAGCCTACAAAGAACCTAAAAAGAGACAAAGAAAAGAAGAAATAACAGATTAAAGCAGAAACGTTCCATGAAGGAATTTCAGAAGCTTAAAAAAAAAAGGAACACGGGTGCACCTTCTCTGCCACGCTCATCAATCCGTGTCTTCAATACTTTTCTCCTTTTGGGAGAATTGGAGGCAATATTACCAGACACATTCTCTTCCACATCATCTCCAGTAGTACATTGACGAATCTTCTCTGAAGAAGTACTAGAGCTGATACCTTTGCTGACAGAGGTAGAATCTTGTCTTACAAGTTGATTAGATGCTCTAACAGTTGGATTCTCTTTCTTGATCTTCAGGTCATCTCCTTTTGGTTCATTAAAATTGGGTTTGCCCGAAATAAAAGTTTCACTGATTTGTTTCTTTGACATTTCAGGTGAAGCCAGACTGACTGCATTTTCAAACTCATCATCTGAATAATCAAGGACCATCCGTCTTTTCCTATAACATCCACCATTTGCAGTGCGTATAAACTTCATATCTTGATTCTCACCATCACTTCCAATATCCGCTATGATCTTCTTAGCATCAACTTTAGTTTCTGAACCATCTAACCTCGTTCAGATTTAGCGAATCAAATTTAAAATGAAACAGTTTGATAAAAACAAATCTATAGGCCATTGAATAGAAGTTAACTTGTAAAATAGATAGACAGAACGCTAAGTAGTGAAATGTTTTAGATTTGAGTACAAGAACAGATGCTAACCAGTAAACTTTGGGTTGCAATTGTTGTTTGCTGGTTCACTATCAGGTTTTGACTTCGTAGATGCATTGGCCCACAAATATGCTAATGAACTGTCGTTACCCGAGGTACTTTTATCACTAGGACCTTTTTTTGTATTGGTAATCAAAGAGGGAACTTTTTCTTTATCTGCATGAGGCTTCAAGGCCTGATCATGATTTGTGATTTCATTAGTTACAATGCAACAGCTTTAACCAGATGTGGCAGTTGTAGACAAACCTCAGAGCTTGACTGCTTAACAATAGTTTGTTGAGGAGGTGGCACAGCGACAATTCCATGTTCATAAGAATTCTTGGATGGACCTGGCAATCCCACAATTTTTGGTTGTGCAGTTGCAATGCTACTAGGAGTTGTTTCAACATTTCGCTTCACGAAGGAATTAATAACCCCACAGAACCTGATGAAAGATGACTGAAATCATAAGGATAAAGTAACCAACATCTGCTAATCTGAAAATGACTAGCTTAAATGAAACACTTTTCCACTGCATAAAGATCCAAGCAAGAGCACAATTCAAGGAATGGTCCATTTTGTTTAACATAAAGTACACCCCAGAGCTCGACGAGTAAAATGCATATGAACGAGTTAATTTCCCTGAGCTAATATGAAGGATCTTATTGAGAAGAAAAGGTTCAAGTCTGCTGTGCCACCTAATATTGATAAACCTTGCCCAAGACCACAAAAGTTAAAAGAAGATGCAGAACATCTAGATGGAACTGGCGAAAAACATACGTGAGTCGACTTTAATCTTGATTTTATATTGATAAGCATTACCGAAGACTACAAAAGTTAAAAGAACATGCAGAACATCTAGATGGAACTGGCGAAAAACATAAATGAGTCAACTTTCATCTTGATTTTGAAGGGAAGAACTTCACTTCACAGCTTTAAAGAGGCAACACAGTATTCGAATGTGAATGAGCTTGTGTGAGAACATGCGAGTAAAATCAAGAACACTGTTTACAATGGCAACATTTTAGTCATAATCAAAGTCAACTTGACCATCTTTATAGTAATACTAAGTGACCTGGCATTCCATTGCACATATCATATATTTCACTCCTTGGTGCATCTAATGCCATTTTAAAATCAACTTGCATCTAATAATCATTAAGCAGTAAGCAGTTAAGACCTTTGGTTTATCTAGGCCTCTCTTTTGGACTTTAAATGGACAACAGAAAATCAAATCCATCAAAATAACTCTTAAGGATCCAGTTATTTGAGAGTTTTAACTCCAATATTTGGTTCCTGTTGGACCACTTCTCAGAACCCTGTAGCATAAGTATCCGTTGCAACTGTTATTTTGAATATTCTCAAAAGGAATATATTCTCTTCTTCACAAAAAACATAAATATTTGGTAAAAACGGCCGTTTGGGGAAGTTTCAGAACTTCAATTTGATATTGCTAACAGACATCTTTAAGACAATTGTACATACTAAAAGCTTAGGGTCCAGGTTGCCACTTAGCAAATATTATTTTAGGGTTATTGTATTGACAACTCGAACAAAAAGTGATTGGTGTCCTGGGAAGGAAAGAAAAAAAAAATCGATCGTTTCTTAGTACCCCTCCGCATGGCAAAAACAGAACAAACATTACAGGCAAAGAAGCAATAACTGATCAACCTTTCAAGCTAATTTTACACTGGGAAAGGATGGACTAAATTTACATTTTCATCTGTCAATCCAATTCACAGGTATGGCCATTACATGAAAAGTTTTTTGATGATGAAAATCACATTCAAATCATCAGCTTTCACAAAGTAAAGAATGCATTGGAAGCAGATTGAACAACTACAGTCTCACTGTTACTTTGGTGACAACTACAGAACAATGACCAAGTTTAATTAATAATGAAGCAAAACTTGATTAATATCGAGAAGGAAGATAAATAACATAAAATGCACAGGAAAGACATAGGCTACCTGTTATCTCTCAAACAATTATCAAAAGCTGCAGGCTGTTTAAATAACTCTTCTGTTTGTACAAATTCGGTATTCCAAAGTGCTGCAGGGTCTTTTGGAATAGAGGTTTGCACACTGTAGACCTGAACTGAGCAATTTCCATCAAATTCTTGTTTAGCACCTGCAGCGAATTCAGAAAAGATGCTTATATTGCTATTCAATTCATTGCGTCAAAATATCCACATAAAAGTTATTACAAATCAAATTAGCTATCAAATAAGAAAGGATCTAAAAGAAATTTTCGTTTGAAGGAGTCCAGAAGAAGGATCAGAAAAGAATGATCAAAGCCATAATTCTTAAATGACTTCTAAAATTTTAGAAGTCCCTCTCTAACCTGCAAGTGAAATTAACAAATTATTAATGGCTATTGGAAGTATCAGGCACTTGAATAAAAATATCCAACCTTCAAGTTTGGGACCAGACACAAGCTTTATGTGGTAACTAGTAGGACTGCTCTTCAGCCAGCCAGACAATGTATAAACTACTTCCAACCCACTGCCACGTGTCTCAACGAACTCCTGAAGCAACCTAAGCACAGCAACACACTAGTTGAGGATTGTAAACCCTTTAACCAAATGTATGAACTAGTGATGCAAAAATTACCGCTTCGCAGCATTTGAGGACACTAAAAAATTTCGACTCAGCCATTTGTATGACACCTGAAAACATGATAAGCAATTATACTGAACATGAAGCTAGCTCAAGCTCAAGTGCAATAGCAATAGCAATAGCCAATAGCACGCACTTAAACCAAGTGTTGAGCGTCTAAGTCCAAAAAGGATCAAACTTTGGGACAATTATTATTGTATTGTATTTCTATAGCCATAACACAATCAATCCCAAATGCATATTTCTGTAAATCACAAACAATGAAAAAGCGATATTCAAAGTTGAATTTTTAGCAGAAAAAAAAAAGTAGAAATTAGTACCGCTTGGAGTTTATCAGAGATGAGAGCGTCGATCTCTTCGAATATGCCTAAGGTTTCGATTTCTTCCATTCCTTGCTTTTTCTTTTTTGTTGAATTAAAAGAGAGAGAAAGAAGAAGGAGAGCAGTAATTAAATGGATTTCGTTTAGGGATTTTGTTCTCTGCTGTCTTCCCGCCATATGAGGAGGATATTTACGACTTTTGTATCGTACAGTGACTATACCACAGAGACTTCTCTAACATGCAAGATGGTTTATCCGTTTTTTTTTTATATTTTTAGTTTTTATTTTATAATTTTAAATTCGCTGTAAAATGTTATTTGCTTTCTTCGTACTGTGATAGATACATTAATAACATTTCAATAATTTATTATAATAGAACATATATTAATTACTTGACTAATTATTTTATTATAGTTCCCTCTTTAAACATACATGTGGGTCTACCGGAACATAGTCTCTCTACTATGTAGGGGTAAGGTTGCGTACTATAAGACCTCCCCAGATCACACCTCATTGCGGGACTTCAGACTGGGTGGATAATGATAATGAATAGTTACCTCTTTAAACACTCCTTTTATGTCTGACCATGAACTAGATAGCTTATAAAGTTTTTGAAAACTATCCAATCACCCCAAGTTATATCCCATTTGTCTTAAGGTGGAGTGAGGTTAAATATCTAGAGAATGTGGTTCCGTAAGATTTTGTGTGATCACAATCACATTCAAAAAACCAGATGATCTAACTCCCTTTTTACATAAGATGGAATGTCGAAGGATCTAGTCAACTTATCCCTTTCAATGCTCTACCTAGAGTATGAGGGAAGATAGCTTGGGGGTCAGCTTGTTTATGCTATACCATCTTGTACCCAGGTGCTTTAGGGTGTTGAGAAGTCTTCTTAGAAGATTCTTACAAGAACTATCGCTAAGTTACCAAATGTTATTTTGCTCTAGTACGTAGCCCTGTTTGTTTCAGCTTTTGGAGGGTCCGAAAGCACGTTTGTCTACAACAAAAGTTGTTTTAAGAAAAAAGTAGGTGTTTGGCTGTAATTTTTAAAAGCACTTTTACAGTAAAAACAGCTTTTTTAAAAGCTCAAATACAGCTTTTTCAAAAGCTATAATTTGGAGCTTTTCAGAAAAACCCAAATTATAGCTTTTTCGGGAAACTGTTTTTAAAGTGACTTTCCGTCACTCACGTAAAGATAATGCGTCTTCTCCTCTAGGTCCTCTGGGTCTGTGTTGTTTACACTAGCCGACTCTCTCTGTTTTTTCCTCTACTCATCTACTCCCCTCAGGTTGGTTCTTCTTCTTTGTTTTCTTTTTCCCTAAAAATTTATGTTTCTGCACAGGTCTGCATTAAAAACGCAAACGCAGACGAACGTCATGGTTTTTAACGCAGACGGACGTCATGGTCGTTTGCGTAATAATTTTTGGCAATAAGAACGCATGCAATCGTTTTATAAAGGCAATGAATTTGAATTAACCATTTTTTATTCTCTTTCGCTTTTATGTGTTTCTCACTCTTCTCTCTCTTTCTTCTTCTGAATTCTTCTTTCGTCTCCTCTGTTCTTCATTCTTTTTAACAAAAAAAAATCATAATAAATACATTACTTTATTGCTGAAGAACTTACTATGAAGATATATATATATATATAACCATGATTGTTAGAATTACTCATGAACAGTACATGGATGTTACGCAGATAGTTCAATTTGCAATAATGCTTTTGATGCTTTTGTGGCTTGGTATGGTGGTAGGAGAAGCTGTTTGAGTTGCATTTGCTGTTTGCCAGAACTCACGAACTCATAATCACAGAAATTTTAAGTATTTCTGGATTGGATTCAAGAAAATGTGCGAATGAATATTTTATCTCCTTGCTTTGATGGTCTTTCAAAAGAAAGTTGCTAGTTTTTATACTTGGATCTTGTCTATAACTTGGTTATCTGTGCAAGATACTAGTGACAGAGACTTTATTTTTCTTGCTCAAACTAACCATCGAGCTTAATATTTGGTGCTTTTTATAATAAAATTGTAAACTGTGGAGTACTTTTTTCAGCTACAATGCTCTGGCTCTTTTGAGGGTCTAACGTTTTTCAACCATAATGGATTTTAATGTATGTCATCCACCTTTAAAAACCACATGGTTTTTAAGCAGAACCAAATTTCGGGTTAAAGACACTGTTGTTGACGTTTTGTTAGTTTGTTTCTTCTAGATGTAAAGGATAACATGTGCAGATTTAGAACTTCTAAATTCTATCATATGATTCATTTCTACAGGCTTTTGAATTGATCTTCTTTTTAATATCTGATTTATGTCGTTCTGCGTTTCTCCTAACCTGATTTTCTGTTGCTGAATGTGCAAGGAACACTAAGGGATCTTCGTTATCCATTCTCTCTCTTCAACCCCAAATTGTCTTTTTGCTTGTGTTCATTATTCGATACTGTTATTGCTGGGTTTTTGTTTGTTTTCACCAAGGGTACTACTTATATTATTAGATTGGCAGCTGATATCAAGAGCTGGTTAAGGACATTACACCGAGGTAGGGTACCCATGAGCCTTTCTCTTCTTACAAAGATCAGCCTGGTTTGGGTAACTCACACCTTGCTCTAAACCCTGTTGTTATTATATGCTAGTTATCGCTTGTGGTTGTCTAAATTGTTAAGTTTCAAATGCATGTATTATGGGAAAGACATCATTTTTGTAATTGAAGTAGAAATAAACATATATTTTTTACTGTTGGTTTTCTAAATTGTGATATTTGAAATAGACATATATTGGGCAAGATGTGTTTTGGGCCACCGAAGTTGAGATGCTTTTAACTTTTTGATTTCTTCTGAGTTATGTGTTT
>JANZXV010000004.1:16799268-16809473 GCA_027576455.1 Erythroxylum roigii | reverse complement strand
AAATCAAGTCTGTGCTTTGTCTTGGTTTATTCTACATTTCTTCTTTTATAACCGTTTTCTGTTTGTAGTAAGTTTACTCTCACATTTCTTCCAAACCAAAAGCGAACTTCTTCTGCTCTGGGATCTCTGAGTTTTTTTCTTTTATGTTGTTTACTCTTTGCTAGAGCATTCTTTAAAGCTACCGTCATACACCAACTTGAAGACTGAAACCTGTGTTAACTTCTTCAACAGTTACATAGCATCAAATTGAATCAACCGCAAGCAATTATCGCCAACAGACCAAGGTACAATTGTTTCTATGAGATATTCATTTTGACTACTTTTACATACGTATAAGCATGAAACAAAATGGGAAAGTTGATTTTGAGTTCCCCAGTTTTATTTCTTTTATGGTAAAGGGTTTCTGCACTAGCTTGTGTTTCAACATTAAACAAGTTCCGTTACTTTGAAACTCCATGCTTTATACGATTTTCTTTACTATTTTTCTTGTTCTGAAACATTTTTCTTTTCTTGTCATGATTAGTGGGTTTCACATTTTCTAAAGTAAATATAAGACCCTAGGCTTTTGGATTAGCCTTTGTTTCTCATTCAACTTGGGCATGAAAGCAAATTTTGGTTAAGGAAATTGTTGACAAGACTGAATTTGGGTTACAGAATGAACAGTATTTTTCGATAGAAATAAATTAAATGCAAGAAGGTTTGGATTAGGAATCTGCAAGCAATATGATTTCCATCAGACAAACATCTCTTATTTTCCTCCCACATTCGACCTTTTTCACTTTAGTAGCTAAACTTTGGGTAAGATTTCCGAAGAATCTTGGGTCTATGCTCTAGAAATCAGTTTTCTTTATCTGTGTAGGTGTGTATAGTTCACAGAATCTTTAACTAAATTTTCTTGACAATAGGATCACTTCTGCTGCTGTTTACTATTGTTAATACTCTTCATTTCTGCTTGCATGGTGTAGATGCCTTCTTAGGTCATTCTTTTTTTCTGTTCTTCAATGATCCATGCAAGCTTTAGTTCTTTTGATCTAAATGATCAACGTGTTCATATACTGCCACTTAAATGACCTCTCATTTATGCTTTCTGCTTTTCTTCCTTTTCTTTCCGTTCAATCCTCTTAGCTATACCTCCACTTATTTATTTCTCAAGGCTCCACGATTTTCCTTGATTCTTTCTTTCTATTTCTGCAGTTATCTGAAAGATTGTCTTTCTTTACATTGAGATATGAGGGTCCGTTGCTCTGGTTCAATACCATCAGATGAATCGGCTTTGGATGCTGAAAGAAACATTTACAGTCATCCCAGTTTTCCGTCCCTAAGTCCCCCAACTCTCCAGCCATTTGCGTCAAGTGGACAGCACTGTGAAAACAGTGCTGCATACTTCTCATGGCCTACCTCCAGCCGTTTAATAGATACTGCTGAGGAGAGGGCTAACTATTTTGCCAATCTGCAGAAAGGGGTTCTACCTGAAACACTAGGTCGTCTACCAAAAGGGCAACGGGCAACCACATTGCTCGAGCTGATGACAATAAGGGCATTTCACAGCAAGATCTTGCGATGTTACAGTCTTTGCACAGCAGTGGGATTTCGCATACAACGAGGTGTGCTCACAGACATTCCAGCCATTCTTGTTTTTGTTGCTAGGAAAGTTCACAAGCAATGGCTCAGCCCCATCCAATGCCTGCCTAATGCTCTAGAGGTGAGGAATGATGTCACCTATGTCTAGTTAGATTTTTGTTGCAAAGGAAATTAGGTGTTGTGCCACTGTCACTAAAGAAAGTCCTTTCAAGAATTTACAATTCCATCCACATACATTCTTATAATCAGGGACCTGGAGGTGTATGGTGTGATGTAGATGTGGTTGAGTTCTCCTATTTTGGTGCACCCGAGCCAACCCCCAAAGAACAGTTTTACATAGAGCTTGTGGATGATTTGGGTGGGGGTGATCCTTGCATTGGTTCTGGTTCTCAGGTATTTCTCCTTGTTGACTACAATAAAAACAACATCATTGTATTAATTGCAAGGAAATCTACTTTTTCCTTTTATTGGCGTGGGGGAGGGATGGGGTTGTTGTGTGCTTTTTTGATACATTTTTCCTAGTTAAAATTGTCCTTCTTTTTTCATTTAACTTCATTTATTGACATGCTTACAAGATTTTCTTTCATTTATTTAGCTTAATTTTTTTCTCTTTATTTTTTCATAATGAATTAATGGAAGAGTTTCTTTTCTTTTTTGTTTTGTGCTTTATTTTTCAACTTTAGTCTATTATATTCATTTCCTAACAAAACCTAATCTCAAAAGGCTATTGGGCCATGTAGTTGATAATAGAATAGTTAAAAGAATTGGAGTCCCATCTATGTTTCATTAGTTAAAGCAGCATTCTAAGTTCAAGATGATGTACTATCTACATTAAGCATCATATATAGTTAGTGGAAATCAAAGATTATATGTTGCTTGTGCATGTAGGTAGCTAGTCAAGAGACTTACGGAACATTGAGTTCTATTGTGAGGAGCCAGACTGGAAATCGACAAGTTGGTTTTCTGACTAATAGGCATGTTGCTGTCAACTTGGATTATCCAAACCAAAAAATGTTTCATCCTTTGCCCCCAACACTTGGACCTGGGGTATATCTTGGTGCTGTTGAGAGGGCTACTTCATTTATCACAGATGAGCTTTGGTATGGCATTTTTGCTGGAATAAACCCTGGTAAAGAGTTCATATCATAACTCAATACTCTTGTGGTCATAAATTCACATGTGATACGAGTTTGCATAAACTGAAACTGTGAATACAATCCAATGGTTGCGCTATCACATTCAACAATTTTGAGGTTGTTATGTTTAGGTGTAATCATTTATATCATTAAAGAATTTGAGCAGGGGGCCTATATTATTGATGTTCCAACCTACTAGCTTAGTGTCTCCTTTTCTTGCTCCTTTTATCTCTTTTTTAAGTCCTGATAAAGACATGACATTGTATGCGTTGTCTAAACCAGTTTCACAACAATATCGTTGTGAACCTAATAATATAACATATGACTTTTCACAATTCCAAAGCCCACGTTTAGCTAATTTAGATACAGAAAACTCTCATCATGTGCATGTTGTGGTGATTTCAATATATGGATCTGTTAAATTTGCAATGGGCCTACGAGCTTACACAAAGAGGAAAGTGAGACCACATACTAGCCCAAGTGAGGTTCCATCCTAAAACTAATTATTGATAGGTGGAGTAGCCCACTGAGTTTATATGTTAGTTTTCTTTCTCCTTTTTTTTTTTCCAATTTGGGACACTCACATGTGGGTATTCTCAACACTTCCCCTCACATGTGAGTCTCTTTTTACTTAGGCAATCTGGAGAGGTATGTAGACAATCCTTATCAGGGCTGAACTTCTGATTGAGGTCAAATAGGCCCCCTTCTGGGGCAAACAATATGCTGGGTCACTTGCTCCATGCGGACTTCAATTCCTTCTCTAGTTGCTTAAATAATGGACCCCCTTCTGGGGCAAATAGTAGGCCAAGATCTTCTTTGGCTCTGATACCATGTTAAATTTGCAAGGCCTACGGGCCCACACGAGAAGTTAGACCACACACAAGCCCAAGTGAAGTTCCATCCTAAAACCAATGGACTATAGATGGAGTAGCTCACTAGGCTTATATGTTAGCCTTCTTTCTCCTCTTTCTCCGATGTGGGACACTCACATATGGGTATTCTCAACTTTCACATGGAATATTATATTGGCTAGTCTATTGTTAGTTCATCACATATAAATGTTCTATAATTACACTTTTAGATAGTCAAATGAGGGCATCACATGATGAATCTCTTCAAGGTTATTTCGTAGCCAATCTAATACATACCACGCCAACTTCTTGTTTGTACCATTTTCTTTCATATTCTACTAGTTTAGTCCATTCATTGAATAACTCTGTATCAATTGATGTGACATACAGTTAACATCCTGAATCATCTCTATATTTCATTAGCTATGCTGTGTCATTGATTATCTTCATCTAGTTTAGTTATATTCTTATTAGATTATGTTTGAATTCAAATCCTTAATGGTTAATGGTTGTATTATTCAACTCAAATGTTGAGCCCAACATTTATTGGCTGCCATTTGTTTTAACTTACAGAGACATTTGTGAGAGCAGATGGGGCATTTATTCCATTTGCTGATGATTTTGACATGTCCACTGTTACTACATCTATAAAAGGTGTAGGAGAGATCGGTGATGTCAAAAATGTAGATTTGCAGTCTCCAATAAGCAGTCTTATTGGGAAGCAAGTTATGAAGGTCGGAAGAAGTTCTGGTTTGACAACAGGAACTGTATTAGCCTTTGCACTTGAATATAATGATGAGAAAGGCATTTGTTTCTTTACCGATTATCTCGTTGTGGGTGAGAACCAACAGACTTTTGATCTTGAAGGAGATAGTGGAAGCCTCATTTTAATGAAGAGTGAGAATGGAGAAAAGCCACAACCTATTGGAATCATATGGGGTGGTACTGCTAATCGTGGAAGACTTAAGCTGAAGGTTGGCCAGCCTCCAGAGAATTGGACTAGTGGGGTTGATCTTGGTCGTCTTCTGAATCTTCTTGAGCTTGATCTTATCACAACTAATGAAGGACTTCAAGGTTTGTGCTTTTTCTAGTTGATCATGTGCCTAGTTTTTGTTATTGTCTTCATTTGATGCTTTTATAAATTCCTCCTGATTCTAGCCCTGTCATTCTTTGATATTCTACAAGTTCAATAAAACATTAACAAGAACAAAACTAATTGATATATCTTCCTTGTTGATATGTCACAAATTAAATCATTTCAAAAGATAATTGAAATAGGAAGAGCATTTTATGTACTATTTATCATCTTTGACATGGTTGAAGTCAGGGTACCACATGCCTTAAACTCAAGGCATAATGGAAACTGAAAGATGAATTTTTCATGCGATAACACTGTGATTGTTTTATTTGCATTGCTGATGGCAAGTGCACAGTCCTTTAACATGTTTGCCTAGGCTAAGTGCCACCTCTTGTGCGACCAGATTTAGACTGGCTTTTTTGGAAATTAAATAAATTGTATTCCAAAAAGAATGTAGGCAAAGCATTACATAAATTCAGCCAAGAGATGAAACAAGCTGTGATTTCACTGGGGTCTTGATACATTCAAAATAACGAAGCCTAGAGGCCATAGTGTACAATCTGTAAATTATGGACCATGATAGACTGAGTGCAGGGTCTCAAAATAACATTTGGGTAGTTGAATCCCCACCTAGTGGTTCCAATCCTGGAAAATTTTGCATTGTTGAAATTGCTTAGTAACAGCTCCTTTATCCTAGAAAGGGTTGGGAGTTGAAAGTTCTAATATCAAATTGTTTGCCCTTAAACCTCCTTTGATTCCTTTTCTTCCAGATCTCATAAACTATCGTGCATAATGCAAGCATTAGAAGTAAGTTATCATCCTTTGGGAGTGAAGCATTGGAAACTCTAGATATTATGCTGTCCCAATCTGTTTTATTCTAGGAGAAGTTGCAGGGCACCTGAATTTTCAGCCAGATCTCTTTGGTGTAAGTGCACTAAAAGAAGAGATGATCTCTTGTTTCTAGCTCAAGGTTACAAAGCTATAATGTGGGTTAATAGCCAAGCTAATCTTTACCTTAGCAGATGTGCTCAGTCTATTAAGCATTGTAAGCTACATAATAGCGTAATTCTTGGGATACATCTCGTAAACCGTATGACCCTATGCTAGGAGACTTTAGGGACTTGAGGCTTTAACAGCTCAGAAGCAAAATTATTTGTGAACTTAGCCGAGTTATGTTTGGACCAAATTATCCTATCTCCCTTATCCTTTCTTGGGTGGTAACTAAGAATGGCTTCCTTTAATCATTCAAATCTCCTAAATCTGATGAACCAGGCATCTAGCATTAGGCTTTAGCATGTATCTAAGTTGGAAGATACTAGGGATGAAGTGTAAAGAACCCTTATTAGTCCCAATTATCGAACTATAAACTAGTTCGCTTGCCATTGCCAGTTAAACTTTCAAACTCCTTGCAATGTATTCCCCTGAGCATGAATATGTGATGAAAGGTCCAGGGTATGTTTTGATTTTGTTTAAAACCCTAGAAACTAGCTTCTCTTAAGTGAAAAGTGTGCATCCATTGAGACCATAGATTTTCCTTATCAGTTACCAAATCCTTCTATCTAGGAAAATTTTACTAGAGATTTGGATTAATCTGAGGCCAAGTCCTCCTTGACCTACTGATTTGCACAACTCATTCCATGCTACCTGAGAACCCGAATTCTTGTAGTCATAACCATTCCACAAGAAGTTCCTCAGCATCTCTCAATGTCCTTGACAACTTTCTTGGGCAGGACCAAATGAAATAACCAATTGGTGTACAGATTGCATAATATCGATTTGATCAACTAGAGTCTTCTAGCATAAGAAAGACTCTTGTTGCACGATTGGCTTATCCTTCTCTCAGTCTTCTCAAATAATTTCTTGCATTCTTTATAAGAGGGGCTTGCAGTTGTCATTGGAACTCCTAAATGAATGAAAGGAGGTTGTAGAATTCTAAAACCTTTCAAGGAAGCAAGCTGATCACTGAGGTACAATGCATCCTGGAAAGCATAAGGAAGCTTTTATCAGTATTGACTTCAATTCCTATTGTTTGCTGAACTTGTTAGTGGACCTGAAGATGGTAATGACTAATTCAGAGTCAGCTTTGCAAAAACATCAGCAAATCATTTGTCAAAGCAAGGTTGAACACTTTATTCTCGGACATTTTTTATGAAACTTGAAAGAAGGAATCTCCTCTATGTTGGATGCTGCGAGTCTTAGCAACACGCCTATGCAGATTGAGATATGGGGATAAAAGGTCACTTTGCCTTATCCCTCTTTTTTCTTTGAATCAATGAGTTTGTTCATCATTAACCAATGCACTGAAGGGGACTGTGGTCACACTTTGCCTTTTCCAGTTCAGTATTTAGCTGGGAAGCCCACAGCTTCAAGGGAATGAAGCAGGAAGTCTCAATTGACCAAGTCAAAAACCTTTTTGAAGTCAATTTTTAGTGCACAGAGCTTCCCTGAACCTTTTCTTTGATAGCCTTGAAAACAGCCCCTGAGCAAGAAGAACATTATACTTCTGCCTTCAATATAAGTACCTTGGGTTTTGCTTGTGAAAGAACCTATCACCTCTTTCAGCCTCTGTACCAGAATACTAGAGATGATTTTGTAGAGTATTGCAGCATGAAATAAGTCTAAAATCCTTCAGGTTTCTTGGGTTAGGAACCTTGGAACTAGACAAAAGTGTGCTTGATTAATTTCCTTGACAAGGATCTCAATATTAAAGAATTCTAGGACAGCTTTGTAGACTTGGTTCTTGGTCCATTACTAGGTTTGTTTGAATAAGTACGCATTCAGCCCATCTGGACCAAGGGCTTTGTTAGGGTCCAGGTTCCTCAACACTTCATCCACATTTCCAGAACAATTGACCTAGTAAGGTTGTGACCTTGATTAGGAGTGATAGTTTGGGTAATGAATGATTTGGTGTTTGCATAGACAACTCACATCCATTGGTAGAGCCTAGGAAATCCTTACCTGAAAGCCATTCTCTTGATATTATTTTGTCCCCATACTCTTTCCCTAGATTCATTAGTTAGGCATGGGATCTTATTGAGGTTTCTTCTACTCAGGATTGCTTTGAAGAAGGAATTGCATCTATCACCTTGTTGTAGCTACAAAGAACCCTTGATTTTTGTCTCAATGTTATGTGCATCCAAGTCTCTGATATAATTCTCCTGTGCTTGCGTTTCCTCAATTCTTAGCTTTTCATTCTCAGGATCCGGGTAGAGACTAGCTTGTGTAGAGTCTAATTTCCTCTTGATCAAATTAAAGTCCAGATTTTTGCTATCCATAAGAGCCTTGTGGAAAGTTTTTAGCTTATCCTTCATTATTCTAAGCCTCCTCTAACATTTTATTCTCTCAAACCCTTGCACATTCGAGCTCATTCCGTCCTGCATAAGCTCATGAAAGCCCTCATGCTATGCCAGAAAATTAAGAAACCTGAAGGGGGTTGATATCAATCGGGAAGTGATATGAGATTAATGGCTTATTGAAAAGTGCTTTACTTCCTTGGAAATCAGTTAACCAGACCTGATTAACTAGAGGTCTATCCAACTTTCTTCTGAGAAACCACTTCCCATGTTGTTAGCTGCTGACATTAGCTTCTATTCTATAGCTAATGACTGATAGTTGATAGCTATCAGCAAATATTTGTTAGTTAAATATTGTACACCATTTCAGAAAGTCAATGGATAGCTTGAAATATAAATTAAAATAACTCTAGCATGTGTATAGTCTTTTTAATTAGAAGCTTAGTGACTTTGGAAATCATCAGATATGCATAAATATAACCAAATTTGACATGTACATATCAGATATTTTTTAATTGACATTTGCGAAAATATGGAAGTCAGTTTTATAATAATAAAACTTCAACTGGTGGAAGTTTTTATTGCTTTCCAAAAGCTTATTTCAACAAGCCATGCGCTAAAATATAACTTGAACAACAAACCTCAGATTCTGATGGATCTAACAAAACTTTAGAATTCAACGCACGACTGGTCCTTTTTATTAGGCCCTTTAATGATCGTGATCGTAGATTTCCTTTTACTTTCAGCAAAGAGTAGGATAAAATTAGAAGGTAGGACTAGGAGATGCTAGATATAGCAGCCACCGGTAGCTTCTAGGTAAATCCACCTGCAGTAGAAAGTTTATCAAGACTTAACACAGTAAAAGATCTTACTCTTCAAATAATTAAATTTGGCCCTCCACAAAGATGCAGTTTATTTAAATAGTCCGTTATAATGGAGGGTTAAACCATGCTGGAATATCTTTCTGGGTGTTTAAAGTTTATCATCCAATTTTGTTGTCATGCATCAAAAGCTATGCAGTCTCTTCATTCTTTTCGAAAATTTTATCTCATTTTTCTTGATTAATAATGGTAGTTCTGTTCTTTCTCCAATATTGAAGATGGAAGGGTGAACTATTCATGAAAGAGTAGGGTGGTCTGGGTTCGGCTTTCTGGCAACTGTTCAAAGTTTCTAATCTAGCTGCAAAGTTGAACTATCTCCATAGCTTTTCTCCAGAGAAGTTGATCCTATTGAAATTATTGTTTCTAATCTAGTTTTGATATTTACTTTCCATAATTCTCTTTTCTTAGCCCCCTCTGTGTCGCTAGTCTTGTTGTTCAAGTAGTTAATTATGTCTCCAATGTGCTGCTTATAGTGGCAATACAAGAGCAAAGAGCTGCCTCAGCAACAGCTATTGGCTCGACTATGGAGGACTCCTCACCACATAGAGACAAGGTTGAAGAGAAATTTGAGTCTATTGGTCTTCAAATTCAGCATGTGCCACTAGACGTGGAGCCCATCAACCCAGAAATGAAACGGTCATTGATGCAAGCAGAATTTCATCTGGAAGATAGGATCGAAGTGGCTCCCAGTGTTGAACACCAGTTCATTCCAAGTTTCAGCAGGCAGTCCCCTCTGCATCAAAACCACTTGTCAGATAATGCTGTGTCTGAAAATCTCGCTTCGCTAAGAAATGGCTGTGATGATGATGTACGTGTCTCATTGCAATTGGGTGACAATTAAGCAAAAGTCAGGCGCCTAATGTATCAACTTAGTACTGAGGAACAATAGAAAAATGCATTTCGTTAGAGGTTCGCAGATACTGAAGTACTTTGCAGGTATTGCAATGTGTTATTGTTGCTTAAAATTGTGGTCAAACAAATGGGCATTTGCCGCATAAATTTAATGTTCATTTGGTCAGTTAAAACATGGTTCGCTGAAGATTGGATTATTGAAGATTGGAAGGAGTATCGCTTAAAACAGGACAAGCAACTACACTATGTTCTAATTAGTACATAGGATTGTTAGTGAGTTATCCAATTTAGATTTTGGTCGTCCAAGGAACGAAAATAATGAGATCGGATTCAGAGAACACAATTATATTAAAGGAATTGTAAAAGTACTCCTGAATCGTACCTGTTTGTTTTCTGTAACTGTAGGCAAATCTTATAAAAGAGCCCATGTGATATACTTGATTATTCATATTAGCCCTTGTGTTTTTAATTCATTCACCTTAGCTCCTGTGTTTTTTATTCTCATTCAAGATATCCCAATTAGCTATTTTCGG
>JANZXV010000004.1:16729627-16743924 GCA_027576455.1 Erythroxylum roigii | reverse complement strand
AATCATACCCAATTCATTACTTATATCCTTTGAATCACATTTACATTCACATGAACATCTTTTTACCATTCACAACTAACTCAAACTGTTATTCAGTTGAGTTTTGTAACTAACTCAAACTGATTAACCATCCGACGTCGTATCGAGTCTTCGTCTTAGTTTTGCTTCCGCTTCGTCTTTTTTTCTATTGTCTCATTTTCGCTTATGCTTTGTTGTAGTTTCCACTTCGTCTTAGCTTTGTCTCAGCTTTGTCTTACTTTTTTCTCCGCTTTGTCTTACTTTTGTCTCCGCTTTGTCTTACTTTTGTCTATGCTTCTTCTTACTTTTGTGTCCGCTTCGTTTTAGTTTTGTCTTCGCTTCGTCTTACTTTTGTCTCTGGTTTGTCTTACTTTTGTCTCCGCTTCGTCTTACTTTTGTCTCCGCTTTGTCTTACTTTTGTCTCTGCTTCATCGTACTTTTGTCTCCGCTTCGTCTTGGTTTTGTCTCCGCTTCGTCTTACTTTTATCTTTGCTTCATCTTACTTTCTAATATTATTATTATTTGATTTTCATCAAAATTATTAATTGTGAAGTCATTTTGACCTAACAATCTCCCCCTTTTTGATGATAACAAATAATCATAGTTTTTACAAAGATAGTATTATTTCTCTTCTTCTTTCTTCTTTTGTTATTCTCTTCTCTTCTTCTTTTCTTCTTCTCTTCTTTTCTTCTTTTGTTCTTCTCTTCTCCTTCTCCCCCTATCTTTCTCCTTTTCTCCTTTCTCCCTCTATTTGTTATTGATCAAAAAATCAAGACCGAAGATGTTTCATTAGTTTAGAGAACATTTCCTTCATTTCAGTGCGGAGTGACTTGAGGTCTTGTCATATATATTCTACTTCTTTATGCAAGTCACCCACTGACGCATGCAGATCATCAACCTTGTCATTAATTTCTCCAATTTGTTCAACTAAGGGATCATCATACTTTTGTTGTACCACTTTAAAACCAATAGTAGTACTGTATGCGTCTGAAGGTATAACATTTGGCTCCATGACTGTAAACTCAGGAGGTTTGAAAGATAAGTTTCTTTCAGGGAGATCAAGGTCATCAGGTCTAGGAAGTCTTGGAACTTGTTTTCCAAATAGGTGTAGTACATATCCAATTGAGCACATAGAACTCAAGGGTCTAATGTGTATGACTAGATGCATAAGAGTCTCTATATTGTAACTGATATCTCCGACTCTAATGGTTCTGTACTGCCCCTCTGTGATTCTGCCAACTACCTGAGACGTTTCATCAGTGGTTCGACGACCACAATTACTTCTTGATGCCTTTGAGATGTGGTGGGAAACATAAGTTCCTTTGTGATGAGCTGCATAACACGCCTCATCTATGTTTCTCACTTCAGCTTCAATCTGATGTTCTGGCAGATCACTCGTCATCCCTTCAGGATACATTTTCCTCTTCCCCTTTTTCTCATTGCAAGCAATGTAAGGTTTTGGATGAATGCCAGGTACAATCTTTATCGCAGTTTTTTTGTAACTGGAAAAATAGTGTACTTTTGCTTGGTCATCTGTGTTGGGTATGGTTTGGATCTCTCATCCCGCATAACACTATACAACCTTTGTTGGGCCCCGAACCTTTTATGGAAGTTAGAACTGTTAAGTGGGAACTTATTGACAATTATTCATATGTAAAGAAAGGAGAATTATTGAATTTGAAATGAAAACAAAATATGGTGTGGATACAAGATGGATTTTATGTGATATATTAGAAGTTAAATTGAAATTATGATTTGAAGATGGGAGGCTTTGGAGAAGCTTGGAAGAAGGTTTGGGACACTTTGCCCAGCCCATGTCCGTTAAACGGACATTCAAGTCCGTTCAACGGACTTTCTAAAATGAAAATGGGCAGTTTGGCCGGTTCATGTCCGTTAAGCGGACACACATGTCCATTTAATGGACATTCACGGGTCATTTGGCCTCCTAAGCTCGATGAATGCATGTCCGTTCAACGGACATTCACGGGAAAGAGTTAGGCAAGGACTTAAATGAATTTTGAAGCCTTAATAAAGTATTTTGTGGAATAAATTAGCATGTTACTGGGAGTTAATTAACATGTTAATTTAATTATGATCATATGGCATAAGTTGATTGAATTTAATTGAATTAAGGAAGTAAGATGGCATGAGGGCATTTTGGGTATGTCACTTAAGACATTTAAAAACCAAGGCTATTCATTAAGGGCATAAGGGTCAGTGTTCAATCATAAGTGGTATAAAAGGAAGGAAATGAAGAGTGTCTTTCATTTTTAGAGGAGAGGGAACGAAAATGAGAGGGAGAGAGGAGAGAGGGAACGAAAATGGTGAAGAAGAAGAGAAAGAAGAAAGAAGAGTTAGGGCTTGCTTTTTCATGGACTTCAACAAGGATTTTCGAGTTTCTCAAGAAGGGAAAAACGTGGAGGATGGTGAGAGCTTCAAGATGAGCCGAGAAACCCTTTGGTTGGGTGAAGATTCAAGGTAAGGGTTTTTCAATCTTTGGATTTTGTTGAGTTTCTAAAAGGGGTTTTGGGTTAGATATCTTAAGAAATACATGGGTATGAGTTTTCTAAGATCAATTTGATGATTATGTGTTATGGGTTTCTCAATTTGAATGTGTTTTGATTGGGGTTTTTGTGAGTGTTGATGAGGTACATTGAGGCAAGAGGAATCAAGAGGAGCAAGAACAAGGGAAGGCAAATTAAGCAAGGATTTTAAGGTGGGTGACTTTTTATAGTTATTAAATTGGTTTTCAAGTGAATGGAATTAAATGATTTTCAACTACCTTGAAATTATGCATTTATTGTTTTTAAGATGGTTAGAGAATATTCCATATGTTTTGTACATGAATTTTTGAATGGATTTTTAGTGACATGGGAATGATTTAAATTGTTCCAAAAATCTGTTGAAATTGTGGCTATTGATTGAGTGTTTGAATATATTGCATATGAGGACGAATGTTGTTTTGGATGGAGCACTTTTTGTGTTATGTTCATATGGCTTATGGTGTAAGAGCAAAATTGAGTTATGAAACATAGTTGTTGCATTCTTCATCGCTAATGGTACCCAATTTTGAATGAATATCAACTTGTGCATTTGATATCTCATTGAGTGTTACTTTTGCTTCACTAGCTTGATGATTTTAATACTAAATTACCCAAAATACATCCCACCCTATCCTTACCCACATTACAACCCTAGAAAAGTCCTTTAATTCATAATTATGCATATGACTTTTAGTAGTGTAGAAATGAAATGATACGAAATGTTATAGACTGTTATGATTATGAATGGTGTTTGAGCGTACCCATAGAAATATCTTGTTTAAACACCTTTTGTCCAAGTCTACCTCTATATTACTCAGTTTTTAAGGGTGACGAATGTTGATTGATTATGACTAGAAACTTTGAATGTTGAGTTATTGTATAAGTTTTGGAAGTCATTCATCTTTACTTATGATTATCTACTCTTAAGAAATATGGAAAATGAGTAAAAGTTTCAATTTGTGATTTTGATTTTGACGATTTGCTTAAGGACAGTCAAAAGCTAAGTGTGGAGGAACTTGATATGTGTTTAAACGTTGATTCGTTTTATATACTACACTTAGTGATTGATGCCTTAGAAATGCTTAGGATACTCACTTTAGCTTATATTTGATCTTAGGTATTTTTCAAAAGTTAAGAAGCTAAAGTGACCCGAAAGCACGTCATTGAAGTCATCATCTCAATTTCCATATTTTATTGATTCATGGAGCATGAAGAAGAAGAGGATTGAAAGAAGAAGAGGTAAGAGAGAATGTCAAATGAATAACAAAGAAAGGAGAAGTCTCACGACCAAACATTGGATTATATAGGCATGAGAAATCTCTCATGCCCATGCAACATCTCTCATAGCTCTCACATCTGTGAAAGGCCCATGCATGGCCATAAGAGGGCCACCTAAGGTCGTGAGAGACTTGTACAACAATGCAATGACCTTACACGGCCATGAATTTTCACACCTGAGAATTAACTTGAGAAAGACAGGTATCCTGGCCAGGTGTCACTCGGTTAAACCTAAATTTTACTACATATGGATAAGAGAGTGAAGGCAAAAAGCGATTGGGGGTCATAACCTAACCGATAGTTTTCTCTCATTTTCTCTTAGGGTTTTTATTCATTCTTCAACACTGACAATGGCGATGGAGAGGATGGCCAACGGTGAGAGTTTAAAGATGAAGATGGAAGGCTAACTTCCCGACACCGGTTCAACGGAGATATCAAAGCCAAGTCACGGTTAAGCTATTTCATTCTTTTAACGTTGTAATCTTTTTTCAGATTGTTGTATTGTTTGTGTTGATTAGGTTGAATTTTGGATAGATGATCTTAATACATTATTTTGATTGTTCTATTTTGAACCTATTGCTATAATATTGAATGTAATCCATAATTATGAAATTTGATGTTTGTTAGTAGCATCTAATAATCGTGAATTGTTAGGAACGACATAACTTAGGTTAGATAACCTGAACGTGTGAAGTTACTACCTAAATTGGTCGTTTTCTATTTCATAATGATGTTGCCAAATTGAATATAGAGATCATATCCTAGATTATTTGGTAGTTAGTTTAATTAACAATCATATCTTAATTAAACACAACGTAAAGGAAAGCTAGGACTAGTAGAGTGTTCTATTAGTCTCAGGTCAATAGTCTGACGAGAGGTCTAAAGACGTTACAATAATAAAATACAATTTATCGTGTTTAGGTCGAGGTTGACCCTAGAAAAGGAATTTTCTCATACTCGACACTTTAATCAATTTTTATTACTTGTTTTAATTTGTTTTCAATAGTTTACTTTTATTTTATTTTCTAAATTGCTAAGAATCCAAAACCCCCTTTTATATTGTCCTTGCATCAATTAATTCCATTATGAAAATTAACTGAACATTCCTTGTGGATTCGATCTCGACTCACTATAAGTACAATTTTAGTGTACAGAGTTAGGTAAATTTTACACATGCTGTCAAAATTATTTAAGAAATTAGGGTTAGGACTAAACCAACTAGCACTACTGACAGATCTTTTACAGCAACTAGCACTATTCACTTGGATGGCACCCGACAATTCCCAAAATTTAAAATATGCACGAGGATCACTAACTTGACAGTAAACAAAGACATACACAAGTTGCAACTCTTCTTATACAATCTTAGATTGATAGCTTAGGCTGTGATATATAAATTTGCTTATTATGATGGTGGAATAGTAGTGCCTTTTCTGGAGTATGTTGATGACATAGATATTTAGATAGGAAAGGCAATTTTGAAGAATGATAGAATTGAAGATGATGATTGGGTGTGTGGATACGTAGTATGAAATTAGGTCTTGTGAAGCTTTTTGGTAGCAATGGGTCGTTGTTTAGGTAGCTATGGCCATGTACATAACGTTATATTTTTATGTATAAAATCTCTTCTAATTTATCCAAAAAAACTAGAATAAGCATTCAATTAGCTCTAAGGTCAGTTAAATAACCTAAAGGAATTATTAAAGATGTGTTGGTTAATATAGAGAAGTTTATTTTTCAGTTAATTTTGTGATATTAGACTTAAATGAGGATACTGAATTATTTTGATTTTAGCCAACCTTTTTAGCTACATTTAGAGTTATAATTAACGTTAGTGATGATAAATTGGTGTAGAGGGTTAGGGATGAAGAGGTAACATTTAAAATATCAAATGTTATGCCACATTCTCTCAGACAAGATGATGCATGTTATTATCTTAATGCTATCAATGTTGTAGTTTCAGTTTTTGTGCAAGAAATTGTCCATGACAACCTACTGGAGTTGTGACTTGTTCAAAGTGAGAAGGATAAAAAAAAAGACCCCGTGAGAGTTGAGCAAATAGCCTATGTTATGGATAACAAATCCATGGTGTGGAAAGAAGGGTTATATAGGAGACTGACACGAGTAAAGAGAAAAGCGACCATCTATTAAAGACCCACCAATTTTGGAGAGGATTATCTAACTATGCGTTCATGGAAAAGGATTCAAAGCTATTGGTAATTATATCATTAAATTTTAAGGTAGACCAAAAAGAAAAGTTATTGAAAGTACTTAGAGAGCATAAAAGGGCGATAGCTTAGAAGATTTTGGTTATTATAGGAATTAGCCCCACTTTTTGCACATATAAGATTTTGATAGAGAATAATTTCGACCTAGTTGTGTAACCCTAAAGAAGGTTTAATCCAAATATAAAGGAAGTTGTCAAAGTTAAGGTAATTAAACTTCTTAATGCATGTGTTATTTATCCTATTTCTGATAATTCTTATATAAGCCCTAGATAGATTGTTCTAAAAAAAGGAGGGATGATAGTGGTACCCAACAAGAAGAATGAGTTGATTTTAATGATGACTGTCACTGGGTGCAGAGTATGCACAGATTATAGAAAGCTAAATGAAACCACTCAGAAAGATCATTTTTCCCTTCCTTTTATCGACCGAATGCTTGAGCAACAAGTCGGCTATATGTACTATTGCTTTGGATGGTTTTCAAGCTATTTTGAATTTCCTATAGCCCTAAAGGACTAGGATAAAAACAACATTCACACATCCATATGGTAAATTTTTTTATAAGAGGATGACCTTTGGGTTACGCAATGTAACTTGCTAAAATTAAGAGGTGCATGATGGATAAAAATATCATTTATTAAAAGACATCATGAAGATATTTATGGATAACTTTTTGATTTTATGGTGATTCATTTTTTAGTGGGAAAAGTGACATTTGTTCTTATAAAAGGTTCAATGATGACTTTTCTAAAATTACTAGGCCTTTAACCAAGTTACTTAAGAAAGATATGCCTTTAATTTTTACTTAAAAGTGTTTAAATGCATTCACTCAGCTTGAAAAAAATTTTAACTAATGCTCCAATTATGGTTGCTTCACAATGGAATCATCATTTTGAACTAACGTTTTATTTGATTTTACAGTAGGTGTAATTAGTGGACAAACGAAGGACAAATATTTTCAATCCATTTACTACACTAATAAGGCTTTAATGGATGCTCAAGAGAATTACACAACCATGAAAAAAGAATTGCTAGTAATAATTTTAGCATTTGATAAATTTGGATCTTATTTAATCTTGTCCAAAATTTTCATTTTGTTGGCCCCCAAATTTTTTTCTTGATGAATAAGCATGACTTAAATTTATTATAAGATTTGATAGATTAATTTTGGAGTAGTTAGCACGTCAATGTTAGGAGGATTTATTGCTTGGATTGATGGAATTGAAGTATTAATGTTGTAAGATTTTATAAGGACATTTTTGGAAGATCATTTAAGGTTAAAAGGCTACAAGGCTTAATGGAAGGGCAAAGTGGTCTTTGCACATCCATTAAGAGTATAAATTAGAAGGAGAAAACAATTGTTGTCTTGTGTGACAAGAAAGAAGCACGAAAATTGAAGAAAGAAAGGGAGAGAGAGGAGAGAAAGAAGAGAAAACAAGCTAGAGTTTTGGAGATTCTTGAAGAGTTTGAAGACATTGAAGCTAAACAAGTAAGTATAAGCATTAACCCTTCTTGATTTGTTGGATGAAGCATATTTAGTGATAGCTAGAAGTGAAAATGAAGTTGATGATATAGGCAAATGTTCTCTTTTTGGATTAATGATCAAAGATAGATCATGATTTAATTGTGATTGATATTGGGTTGAAACGAAGTTGAAAATAAAGTAAAAGAGATGGTTTAGGTTTAGGATGAGTTATATGTGAAATGTGGGAAGTAAAAAGATGAAAAATGTAGCAAAACATGTTCCCGGTCTGTGTTTATGTAAAAGTTCACTGTGGCGAACCTCTGGCTTTGCCGCGACGAAGTCAAACTTTCCTGCACATAACATACTTTGGTATTTTGATGATAACCTTTTCTGTAGTTATCCAAATAAAATGATTTTTGATTTGAAGTAAACTAGAGGTAAACAAGAGACATAAGGCTACAAATTGTATGAAGTAATTGAGTCATAATTCAGTATCTAAGAATTTCAATTTTTGGATGGAAGTTGAGAACAGAATTTTTGTTTCAGTATAAGAACAATCCAGATTGTTGTGATATAACTTTTCGATTACTAAACCCAATTGAATGATTTTTGTGTCATTAGACACTTAAGACAATGGGGAACATTTTTCTAGAAGAAAGTATTATCAATTTCTTCATTTACTTGATCAGAATGATCATGGACAAGTGGACCCGAAGGTTTGGATTTATGGAAGGGTTTTGGTTTATGAAGCTTAAAAAATGCATAGGTTTAAGTACTCTAAGATCATTTTAGTGAATGTATTTTCTTAGGGTTCTCAAATTAGAATTCCTATTGAATTTGGATTTTGTTATTGTTAAAGGAAATCAAGAAGGGGGTCAAGAGAGACAAGAGGAGCGACAAGAAAGACATCCTTAGACCAATTTCTTAAGTAAAGAATTCAAGGTGGGTACATGTTTATAATAGAGTAAATAAGCCACTAAATGTTTTCTTTGAATCAAGGAAGTTTAATTATTTCAATTTCATCATAGATGTTGCATTTATTTCTTCTTGAATGGATTCAGAAATTGATATATGTTTTATATATGAATTGTGTTGAGGATTTTTTAAAAGACTTAGAAATGATTCTTTTTGAAAAGATACAAGTTTATGAAATCAGGTTTTCGGAAATGGTTTTCGAAATATCTCATGTTCATGAAAAACAAGTTTATAAAATGTGTCATTTGAGCAAACTGTTTTCAATTCATGAATTACATATTATGTGGGTTTGGTGTAGTCCATTCAACAATTTCACGTGCACGTTGACCAAGTTAAAGGCTTCTCCCACCTGCCCGCTAGTGGCACGGAGCTCCTTCATGGACTCCCTCATGTTTACGTCTACACAAAACCACTATGTGGGATTGTGATAGTATGTCATGACTACACAGGATCATTATGTGAAAATGTGTAGTTCGTCATGTTTATGGATCTACCCAAACCATTCTGATGTGCTTATGACATGTTAACAAGTCTGATGTATACATGATTTATAGTTTGTGAATTTTGGTTAAGAATTTGAGAACGATACGTTTATGATTTCAATTAGAACTTTGTATTGGCAAATGAACATTTCAAAGGTTTTGCTTATTTTTATGTTATAAACTGTTACCCACGAGCTTCAAGCTCACCCCTTCCATTTCCGTCCCATCTTCAGGTGAAGAGCATGTGATCGAGTAACCAAGAGACGAGGCATCACTCCACTTTTGAAATGTTTTGTATTTTAATCTAGTTTTGTAAAATCAAGGCTTTAGTCGCATTTTGAGCAATCCTATTTTTTTTTAAACTTTGTATGTTTGGATTAAGATTTATTGTGGCTTGAAATGGCCATTAAAGCTTTGTAAAACTCTTGTAAAACTCTTATCTTTTGATATTAATGAGAAATATTCCATTTTGCTTATGGTTTTTGCTCTTGCAAGGTATTTTGTTTTAGAGAGGAAATTAAAGTTTTGAAAAGTTGTTTATGTTCATGTGCATTTTTTTCCTTGGGATTGAATGAATGAGGGTGGTTGAAAGAGTTTAAGTTTTCATTAAATAACGTAAGTTGAAAAAGGGTTTTGGGTTCTGTTAGAGGGTTTTTGTCGCAATGAAGCCAAGAGTTTGTTGCGGCGTAATTCACCCGAAGGTAATTCTGCCTTTCTCGTGACGACTTCGCCTAGTGAAGCCAAATGTTCGCCGCGGCGAAGACACTCTTCCAAGGTTCACCGCGGCGAAGTTGCAATCGATTGCCATGGCGTATTTGACCCGAAGGGGTCAATGGGATTTCTCCCATATGTTCTCTGTGGCGAACCCGCCTTGCTTCTGAAAGATTTTTCTTTTAAATTTCCAATTTTAAGTTTTCCTCTACGCTCAAGCTTCATGATCCCATGTCCGATGTTGGGCTCCGAAAACGGGGTCCAGTATGTTATGGTATCAAAGCAAACTAGGTTTAGGAGTATCCTAGGTATGAGGTGGGTAGTTTAAGACATGAAATGAACATGCATTTTTATTTTTTAAATGAATAACTTGCATTGTTTTAAATTGTTTCACATGATTTGAAATTGTTTTATACAATTTGAACTGTTTTGCATACTTTGAAAATTGTTTTGCATGAACTAAAGGTTTTCAATGGTTTTATATTGAAGGAGTGAAAATGCCGCCTCGAAAGAGAACTTGAGGAGTTGTGACTCGATCTAGCTCTCGCCAAGGAAGCACAGATGAATCCTACGTCCCGCAAGATGCGGGCACACACTCTGCTCCTGATTTTGAGGCACCTAGTGTGCAGGATGAAGTGCCACCGCCTCCTCCTCTTCCTATGCCTACCATGGATCTACGGTTCTTTCAAGCCTTTGCCCAGGCTTTCACTTATGTCATGGGCCAAGGGTCACAAGTTCCGCTGTCAGCTCCAGTAGAGAGGAGTGGGTAGTATGATAAGCTCTGCAAGTATGGAGCTGTAGATTTCAATGGGACTATAAATTCGGAAGAGGCTGAAGAATGGTTGAAGAGGACCAAGAGGGTCCTAATTCAGATGAAGTGCTCTAATGAGGAGAAACTGGATTATGCAGTGAGCTTACTACAGGGGGACGCACTTCATTGGTGGGAATCAGTGCCCCACAGTCAGGTTATGCCTCCGGTGTTGTCATGGAGAGATTTTGAAGAAGTGTTCAGGAAGAAGTATCTCTCCAGGGTTTATGTACAAGAGAAGGCTATGGAGTTTCTAAATCTCACACAGAGGGATATGAGTGTGAGTGAATATGAGCTGAAGTTCACTCAACTGTCACGGTATGCGGCCAACATAGTTGCTAATGAGGAGGATAAGTGTCGCAAGTTCGAGGGAGGACTTCATTTGGGGATCAAGGAGAAAGTCCTGGTCCACAACTTCTGTGACTACCAGCAATTGGTTGATGCTGCACTCCAGGCTGAAAAACTGGAGAATATAAAGAATGAAGTAAACAGGAAGAGGAAGAACAGGGAGCAGTCTTCTAAGAAGGGAATGAGTGCTCCAATGCCTCAGAGGAGTACAAGGAGTTACCATACTCAAAGTGAAGTGGGAAGTAGTGGCCCTGCCAAGAAAAATTAGGCAAGGGCAGTTTCAGGGTAAGCCTCAAGTGTGGGACGCACTGGAAGGACGGGGAGAAATAGATACACAAACCCCTAATATGAGCATTGTGGGAAACTTCATAAAGGAGAGTGCTTCAAGTTACTTAGAGCATGCTTTTGATGCGGGGAGAAGGGATATATGATTAGAGACTGTCCCCAGGTACCGAGGCAAGAGGGGTCGCAGTTGCACACCCCGAAGAGAGCAAAAATAGTGAAAACCAAGCCAGTCACTGAGGTGGGCATTTCTGGAGTTACAAAGAAGGCTATTCCTCCAGGGAGGCCAAGGGGTCAGGCAATCGCGCCAAGATATGTACAAATCAATTGAGGATATAAACATGTTATATTATTTTGGGCATAACTCCCTCATCCGACCTCCAAATGAAGTGATTCTTAGACCAATAGATTCCTAACACATGTCTCTACCTCTCCATAAAAATTGGTATCTTTTGGAGTTGTTTTGAGAAAGTTTGCATTAGAGAAAGTGAGGGGTCAGTTAGGAGAGCATAATTGGAGCATGTGCACGCGCTAGCTTTTTAAGTATATCTTGAGCTTTAGAGCTCCAATTGAAATGATTCTTGTTTTCAAATCAAACTAGAGACTTAGAGCTACAATTTCTTTAAAGAAGTCAAGTTGTGATTTTGATAATTGACTGGTGTGGGCACACCACTCTTATGAAGGATGACTAATGACCCTACAGGGTAATAAGCGCAAGGCTTGTGACTCCGAATGTTGGGCCCCGAAAACGGGGTCCAACTAGACATTTTAGTAGGAATACACTGAAATAGTATTTAGCTACTAAGGATGTAGAAACAAGTGGCTGAATGTTTGAATCACCAACAGTTCTAACTATTGGGGATGTGTTTAAGGCTTATATTTTGGACTTTATAGGAATATGATATTGATGTATAGTTCCAATTAACTACATGCATAACAATTGTTATCATAGTGACATCATTAAAATACTCTATAAGGCGTTGTATGACAAAAAGCGGTTGTTCAACCTTACATTGAAATGAAGAGTGCCTAAAAATGATTAAAGGCTTAAATAAATTCAAGGTACTATAGCGTGTGGAATGAATCTGTAATATAAATTAAGTGGCTTGTGAAAGATGAATGAATTGATGGATCAACATCGAGGTTATGAAATATAGTGAAATAGACATGAAGAGAAGTGAATTATAGAAGAAAGGATGAAGTGTTTTTGTGAGTGCAACCTTGGTAAGGTGTGGTCAGATTTGGAGAAAAGATAAGTTAAGCTATTATGAATTGGTCTGTACGAAAATTATTATGAGTTAGTGTTACTAATAAAAGATGTATTGTCGACTTGTGAAGTGAAAATCTAAATTATAATGAGAAATAGTTAAGATAGTATGATATCTGAATAAGAAATGGAAGGAGTGATTGATTCCATGAACTAAAGTCAAGTGGAAAAAATAATTCGAGGGATGAAGCTCAATGGGAACTAAAGAAGAACATGCGGAAACAATACCCCTGTCTTTATGGTCAATTTGATAAGAATTTCGAGGATGAAATTTGTTGGATCCCGTTCCCAGAACCCAACTCTTTTACTTAGAATCGTGAGACTTGATCATCTTGCCTTGTAGGGTTGATTCCATTTAACCCTAATCTCAGATTAATTTCTCTTGTAAATCATAGCCTTATGACTCTTGTTTAATTTAAGACAAGAATCGATTCAATCGGAGTTCTATAACTCAAGATATCGACAAAATACCAAAGTACATTTATAACCCGATCATACTCTCTTAACCGACCACTTACTTGCATTAAAGCAAAGTCCCTCAATTTAACTCCAATTGTTACCAAATTCTTACGAGATCAAGATATATGTCTTAGGACGCTATGGTCCAAAAATCACCTCATTTGGAGGTCGGATGGGTAAGTTATGATCAAAACAGTCTTTCATGGTCATATCCCGATTTATATTTGACATACTTTGGTAAAAACGCCATAACTTTTGCTACAGATGTCGGATTGACTTCATCTTTATACCAATCAATATGTACTCATCCTAATCTACAACTCATATTAGAGGCCTAAAAATGAAATTCGGACTCTAACTGGCTCGCGCCCGCGATTTACTTCTGTCGCGCCCGCGAGGAATAGTCGGACAGAAAGTTGAGGCTCTACAAATTTTTCTATGGTCGCGCCCACGAGGTGTGGAGCTCGCGCCCGCGAGGAATATGTGTCCAGAATGGTGAGGTTTTTCCCCAAAACCTCCTAAACCCTCACCCATGCTTTCTCACTTATTCCTAACACCAACTACACTTATAATCTTCTCAAAACCTATTCAAATCCATGCCAAAACACTTCATAACCATTGACACTCCTATTTGACTCATCTATTCTCAATTCAATTTCAATTACCAATGGATCAATCCACATGACCCAAGCCATCAGTCAAGCTAACTTCCAACAATCACAAGCTAACCTCATCTACCAACATACACAATCTAACCAACATTTTCCCTTGGACTCTACTTCAATTTCTAGCAACTCAATTCATTCATCATGATCATGCAATTCTCATTCAACAACCCATACTTAACATGCAATTATGGAAACCTTAAGTTTGAAACATCATCATTCATGCAAATTTCATTTAAATCATGAAGACTGTTTTACAATGCTTTAGTGGGCATTTCAAGCCCAAATTACAACATGTTCCAAAATACAACTGATTTTGCTGAAATGCATCTAAAGCATTTGTTACAAAAATTTAACAAAAACAATTTCTTGGAGTATGCCCTTTAATGCTCATCCTCATGCTCGTGCTCTTGACCTGAATGGGACGGGATTGGAGGGGGTGAGCTAATGCTCGTAGGTAACATGCTTATATTTATATTAATAAGCTGAATTCTGTATTATTCATGCATTGCTCAAATTATGCTGAATTCATGCAAACATGCGTTTCATACATTTATCATTCAACTCATATAATTCAAGCACTTTACAATTCTGAAATCATACACTGACTCATGCAACATAGCTGATGGTTCGGTAAGTCCACAAATGCTGATGAGCTACATTTCTGTAGTCATATACTGAGGAGTCCAATTATGGAACATCCTTGCCACTTGCGGGCAGCCGGGAGAAGGCTTAAACTGGTCTACGTCGACGAGACTCTGCTGGGTGGAC
>JANZXV010000004.1:16702550-16720496 GCA_027576455.1 Erythroxylum roigii | reverse complement strand
TTATTATTTATTTTATTATACAAAATTAATTATTTTATTATTAATAATAATAACAACAACAACAATAACAACAACATTATTGGTATTAATACAGAAACCCAAGTTATTACAAACCAAACATCATTTTTTATCATGCCCATTCCCATTCCATTCTACTATTATACCCATACCAATTCCCAAACCCGTGCTCAAACCAAACGCCCCCTTAATATTCCATGTTACTTAATGTTGCCGCACCAATCACCACGTTAAGTAATGATTACACATGGTTTTCAGTTCACTTTGCAGAGTTGTGTGTGTGCCGTGTACAGAGTCTTTGACGAAGATAACAATTAAAACTTGAAAGTGATTTTTTTTTAATCCCGTGAATTCTGAATTTTTTTCTTAATTTTAAATTTTATAATATATGTATATGCTGTATCCATGTCCACCAAATTTTAGAAGTTGGCGTATCCCCGTGTCCGTGTCAGTGTCGTGTGGCGTGTCCGTATATGTGCTTCTTAAATGGGAACTAATGATTCTAATACAATATCTAATCCGTAATTTATGAGATTCTAATTCCATGATTTATGGAATATTCTAATGTAATAAGAAACTTAATCAAATACAATCAATCGATATACATAATTTTGCAACACTTGGCTCTTAGTTTGTATTAGTTTACTGTTGTTTAGACATTTTAAATAGAAAGGATAAAAGAGAATGGAGGGCAGCACTTACTTCTCTACATTGGTTACAACTTCTCAACTACACAATGTAAAAATGTACCCACATATAACAAGTCGACTCATTTCCCTAGTTGCCAACAATTTACCTACCAGCTAAAGTTCAACGGAATTGCCAAAATTGACTACACCTACACCAATTGATAAAATAATTGAGGCCTACAGTATCTGTAACCTTAAAGTTCACAATACCACAATGACTATGATATTCGTTTAAGAGATCATACCAATTAATTATTTGATAACCATTCAAAAGTATTCAAATGGGTACCCCGAGAATCTAGAAATTATGTATAGAAGTTACTACGGTATTTGAATTTAAAAGGAGTTATCACGAGTCCCTGTAACTGTTTTCATAAGTAAGAAAATATGAATTAAGTATTTTACTTCTCTTTTCTATGTATTTCTCTTTTTCTACTCCTTTTAGATTCTTCTCTCCTCTCCTCTCCTCTCCTTTGTTCTTCATTTCTTCTCTAACAAAAAGTAACCACTATAATTCTTGAATTAGAATTCTGCAGACATGACAAAAAGATGATTAGGACCAACAGTTCGAGAAGTTTGAAGAAAGTATCCAAAAACTCAACAAGTCTCAGATACAAAGTGAAATGGATACATAAAATTTAGGTACAAAATGATCGTCATAAATATGAGATAGATAATTTAAGATCAACGGTCAATCAATTTATGGAATCACAAAGAATGGCTACTTCAAAGGGTACAACACTTGAATGGCTACTTCAAAGAGTACAACGCTTGCTCTAGAAATAGCAATAGCTAACAGAAAAAATAAAATATTTAAAATAATGTTAATGGTGAAAAGATGGACAATAATTTTGAAGAAGGGAGCTTTGAGAGCAACTTAAATTTCAATATGTGTATTATAGTAACTACAAAACAAGACAACAATGAGCAATACATATGAAAATCTCAAGCCGGTGATTCATTTACCATTGATGTTAACGAAGAGCAACTAGTCAAAGAAATTTAAATCACTCTACCCTCATCAACACCAACTTAAATACTTGGAAGAAAATGACAATCAACGTGTTAATTAGTCAGTTGCAAAAATTTGATGGAAAGAAGCTCATTTTTGTCAAGAAAAAGAAAGGGTGGTTGTTTCCCTTTTGTAAGCCTCGTTAGTAATTTTGTTGTTAAACCTTGTGGACAAGGTCTTCTATAATAGGAAGAATTGTTACTTATAAATTTACTATTGTATTTGAATTTAAAAAGAGTATAAAAAGTCCTTATAACCGTTTTCATAAATAAGCAAATATGAATCAATTATTTTACTTCTCTCTCTTCTCTGTGATTCTCTCTATACTCTCCTCCTCTCCTCTCCTCTCCTTTCCTTTTCATTTCTTCTCTAACAAAAAATAATCACAACAGAAGCAAACTAAATCACACTTAACAAGCATAAATTTTAAAAAGAACTATGTAGTTAACTTTCAACTATTTCCTTCTACCAAAGAATTAAACCATATGTGTTGACGTCTACATAATCCAACAACTAGTACCTTTATAATATGTTCTCATTTTCACTTATTGCCCCAAGGATCCAAAGCCATCTGTGGGCCATACCTAATGACCAAAAGATAAGGATATTCAGGCACAATTCATAGAGATCAAGTCACATTAAAAATAAATTAAATAAGAAATTAGAAATTAGTTTCACTGTGATAAATCTACGGCTATTCACATGATGGAAAGAGAATAATGAAGTTGACAAAATAAATATCATAAGATAGATGCACCAGCAATTCGTTGCAAAGAGAAGTATGGCTTGAACAATTTTTTACCTCACCAGTTGCTTGTCTAAAAAGAAAAATATGCTGACCAAACAAATTTAATAATAAGAAAAGGTTAAAGCATAATGCATATGCACCCATCTAAGAAGGGCGATATAAGTTCCACATTGAAAGAAGTTCAAGCCTACAGGGAATTGTATAAGAACCATAACATACAACACGAATAAGGACTAAAATTAAAAAAAAAATGTCAAACTCCAAAATAGCAATAAAGTAAAATTACATTTTCCCCATCCTTGAACATTTTATTTAGTCCATCACATCAGGCACTATAATCACATAAAATTGCCTTTCCACTTCCATCATACTCCAATGTTTGAACATCGAATAAAAATTCATAACTATATTATGCATATATTTAACTTCTGATTTACTTTTATAATGATATTAGATGTTTACTTTCCTTATTAGTTTGACTTATGTTTACTGTAAATGAAGGATTCATTTTCATAAACTTTGCCTAATTTTTATTGTCAATATATACTTAGATTTCTAGCCTCCTTGTGTATTTTCTTCTCTCCTAAGCATCTCCCTTTTTTTTTCCCCCTCTCTCTTACTTACCCATATGTTTGTTGCTTTAGACTGTCTTACTTCATGGTCACTGTGTGTTGTAGGAAACCACATGAGGCAAGACATTTGATACAATCAAATTCATTGAAGAGAATTGGAAAGGTTCCAACCCTATAATCCACTTGTATTAAGAAATTGCAATAGGGAAATACAATATATGCCAGAATTCCCTCCTAACAACTAGTAATGGCCTTAGTAATGGCCTTATAATAGTCATTACTCACAATCAACTTTTCCCCAATTTCCCGACAATGCGTGGACCAATCATTTCATAACTAATAAAAATGTTGCTGCAACACCTTAGCTCTCAATTTCCTCTAAGTGACACAAAATGAATCTTCTTCACACATCAATACCTCATGTTTCAAAAACCTTTGTCCACAAGACTGATGTCAGGGTAATGCTACTACAAATCATATAAGAACTCCAACATATAGTTGCTAGCATCATCCAACCACCACACTAAAATTTGTTGATTACTCTTCACTTACTTTTTTAGCAAAGAAACATGAAAGGTATGATGAATTTGGGACTCTCAGGTAATGTCAACTTATGAGCCACCTGACCAACTTCATCAATTATAGTAATGGAGATAGCTTGTGCACAACTGTTCTATACATACTTTGTTGTCTATAAGGTTGTAATTTATTATACACCACGTCCCCTATCTTAAAACCTCCATTAGTTTGTTGTATGTCTACCACCTGCTGCATCATATTTTGAGCCCTTTTCATGAGGAATGAACCATCTACAATGTAGTTTCTCTTTCCACCAAAGCTTGATTTATTACAAGCAATTTAAGAGTCCTTAGAAAAATAAGAAATATGCAAAGGAGGTGGGCACTTGTATAAAGCTTTAAAAGGTGATGTCTAAATGTCAAATGGAAGCTCGTGTTGTACAACCACTCCACCCAAGACAACCATCTCAATCATTGCTTGGGAGAATCACTTGTCGTGCAACTTAACTAAGTCTCAACTAATCTATTAACCACTTTCGTTTAGGCAATAGAAGTATTCAGTGCCATTCATCAAATGCAATACAACTCTTGTCATAAATTGCTTGTAAAAATCAAATCGCTATCACTAATAGTTGAATGTGGCATGCCATCTAACTTGAAAACATAATCAATAAATGGGCTGCCATAGCAGAAAATGGATGAGCGAGTTATATAAAATGAGCATACTTGCTTAACATATCCACCACTATGAGGATCACAAATTTTGGTCAAAAATTCGAAGTCCTTGTATAAAATCTATACTTCCATTCAAAACTGGTGGGAATATATTTAAGGGATTATTCCAAAAGAGGCCATTGTTCCATACTTGCTCCTTTGACAATCCTCGCATCTCCTTAAAAATTCCCTCACATCTTTTTGAATCTGTCACTAATGCAAGTAAGTTCCTAAGAACCTAGAAAGTCCCTAGTTGGATTTTCACGAAATTGAGCTATGATTTTAGTTCTTAAATATGAAACATATCCCACCATCAATCTTCCCTTTTCAGCCAACAATTCACTGGACCAACTATAGACAAAATCAATCAACTTTCCTTTCTTTAACTTCTACAAAATATCTTGAATTACAAATCCCTCCAACTTGCTTTAACCCCTTGCATCAGTTCCATATGTATGCTTGAAACAACCATAGCACATAATTCACCGCTTCCTAATCTCTACAAACTACCCTTCTTATACCTAATTCCAAGATCAAAACCCAACAACTCAAGCAATCAATTCTACTAGGAAGGGGTTGTTAAGTTTTGTTCTTGTGAAAAAATCATGTATATTGATTAATTGCTTGCTTGTATTTGATTAAGTTTCCTAGTATATTAGAATATCCCATAAATCATGGGATTTGATAATATCCCATAAATCATTATATTAGATATTATATTAGAATCATTAGTTTACATTTATAGGTACTATAATTTTGTATATAAGTTACACCTACTGTAAACATTAGACATATACCAAAACATAGTTCCTAGTAAAATTTTGACATTGTATCAGCCTTATATGTAATATCTAGCCATATATGCGATAGATAAATAAGATTTTCAACTAGATGCTGATACATTTCATGCTAGCTAAATAAGTTTTCCAGCTAGATGTTGATACATTTCACAATCAACAAAAGAATCTTCTTCAGCTTCACCAAGTTTATAGTTGGGATTTATAGGAGTTGGTATTGATTTTCATGCTAGTCTTTTTTTTAAAAGTTAAATAATTCATTGATAAGAAGAAAACCATAAGTATGGTACAAAATTTACAAAGGATTTTCATAAGCCTATACCAAGGTCGGACATTTGACACGTTTTAGGCCTTAAAAGGCTTCACCCTCTGATTACACTACCCACACCATGGGCACTTAAACTGTACATCCTACATTTGCATGCTATCTTATCCAAGCTTCTATATCACAAATCCTCATCTTCATTGTAAGTTTCTTCTTGTAATTTTCTCACATCATTTCAAATTTTCATGTTAATTCCAGAAGCAATTCCATAAGATACATGATGGGTTAATCTTTAGGCAAGAAGGAAGCTTTATCTTATACTCCAGCTACCTAAAGATGCTACCTTCCACATCTGAAGTAGTCAACCATTAGGTACTAAATCGAACCCTGCTCTATGTTTACTTTAATACATGAAGACATAGTTTATGGGATGTGGAAAGACATGCATGCATGCCCTATGGTATGACTGAAAAAACTTGAGACATCTGATCTTCATAAAGCATTCTTGCATCTGCATTAATTCTCCATGATGTCACTGGCAGTCGACTACATGTCTTAGCTTTAGGATTCATCAACTGCTTCCACACCTAATAAGCTACCTCTACTTTGACTTAATCAGTCGATTTACTATTGTTTTTAAACAACCCAGCATTTCTTTCTTCCCACAACTTGTAAATGCAAAATCCAAAGACAATTATAACCATTGTTTTGTCTATTGTAGGCATTTTAGAGGATAGAAACCAATTCATGTATTCCTTATAGGTATCCCATTTGTTTGTAATGCAACATATATCCAATATAGACTTCCATACTTGATAAGAGAAGTTCCACTTGAAGAATATGTGTTCTAGTGTTTCATAGCTTCCCTTGCACAAAGAACAAATATTGACCTAAAATCAATTTTAGGTATTGCACCTAGTCCATTATGCCAATTTATCTTTAGCTACTAACCACATATGGAAAGAAACTTGAGGCAATAGGTTCTGGTTCCACACTAACCAACTCCATCTTAAGAACTCACATTTTCTTAGCATCTATTTATATGATTTATTAGTAAATTTCCCTGACCTCTTAGCTAACCAGATATATCTATCATCCTTTCGTAGATCAAGTTTATAGTTTGGAAGAACGTGCAAAATTTTTGCTAGCACATTGTTCCATTGGTTCCCCCCAATCCATACCTCCACTTTGTCATTCTCGAGGACCCTGGTCTTTAAAGATTCAAACACCTGATAGCCTTGTAGAGGACCATTCAAACACCAATTATCACCATACAGAGAGACCCTTTTGCCATTCCCCACTATGCATCTTATTAGAATTTTTAATATAAGTAGAGTGTAGAGCCCATTATTAAGAATTGGATTTTGTTCAATCATTGCCAAAATGACTACAACTAGTCATTTGGATAGTTGGCCCTTATCGCTTATAAACCCTTTAACATTTTCATGTTTAGTCAATATGGGATACTCTAATACTCCCTTTGTTCAACCATTGCCAAAATGACAACAACTAGTTATTTGGATAGTTGGCCCTTACCACTTATAAACTCTTTAACATGTTCACGTTTAGTCAATATAGGATACTCTAACACTCCCCCTCAAGTGCAACTAGGACTAAATATCCAGTTGTCACTTGAAATAAACGCAGTGGTAACCAAACTAAGCCGCTAGGACTGAACATCTAGAAAGACAACCGGGAAATTAATAATCCGAACCAAACTTACTCTAATACCATATTAAAATTTTTAACATTGGCAACGTGTAGAGTCTACTAACAATAATTGGGCTTGGGTCAACCATTGTCAAAATGACTAGAATTAGTCATTTGGATAATTGACCCTTACCACTTATAAACCCTTTAACATTTTTATGTTTAGTCAATATGAGATACTTTAACACTTCTCCTCAAGTGCAATTGGGACTAGAAGTCCAATTGTCATTTGAAATAAATGCAGTGGTAACTAGACCGAGCTGTTAGGACTGGACATCCAGACGAACAGTTGGGAACTTAATAATCCGGACCAAACCTGCTCTGATCCAATATTAAAATTTTTAATATGGGTAGAATGTAGAGTCCACTAACAATAATTAGGCTTGAGTCAACCATTGTCAAAATGATTAGTAAACCTTTTTAACATTTTCATGTTTAGTCAATATGTGATATTCTAACACTCCCCCTCAAATGCAACTAGGACTAGACATCTAGTTGTCACTTGAAATAAACGCAGTGGTAACAAGACCGAGCTGCTGGGACTGAACATCCAGACAGACAATCGGAAAATTAATAATCCGAATCAAACCTGCTCTGATGTCATATTAGAATTTTTAATATGGGTAGAGTATAGAGCCCATTAATAAGAATAGGGCTTGGATCAACCATTGCCAAAATGACTAAAACTAGTTATTTGGATAATTGGCCCTTACTACTTGTAAATCCTTTAACATTTTCATGTTTAGTCAATTTGAGATACTTCAACACTCCTCAAGTGCAACTGAGACTCGACATCCAATTGTCACTTGAAATAAACGCAGTGATAACCGAATCGGGCCGTTGGGATTAGACATTCAGACGGACAACCGGGAAATTAATAATCCGGACCAAACCTGCTCTGATACCATATTAGAACTTTTAATATGAGCAAGGTGTAGAGTCCACTAACAAGAATTAGACTTGGGTCAACCATTACTAGATGACTAGTGGATAGTTGGCCCTTACCACTTACAAACCCTTTAATATTTTCATATTTAGTCAATTTGGGATACTCTAACACTCCCCCTCAAGTACAACTGGGACTGGACATCCAATTGCCATTTGAAATAAACGCAGTGATAACCAAATCGGGCCGCTGGGACTGAGCATCTAGACAGACAACCGGAAAATTTATAATCCAAACCAAACCTACTCTGATACCATATTACAATTTTTAATATGGATAGAGTGTAGAGTCCACTAACAAGAATTGAGCTTGGGTCAACCAATGTCAAAATGACTAAAACTAGTCATTTGGATAGTTGACCCTTACCACTTATAAACCTTTTAACATTTTCATGTTTAGTCAATATAAGAAACTCTAACACATCTTATGTTTCCTGCCACTGTTCCCCTTAACTTCAGAATTTGTGAAAAGAAGTAGGAGTTAATAGGTTTCCTCTTGATTTTCCAAAAAGTCCTCCCTTTTAATATGTAAGTACGCATCTACTTCACCTATAAGGATTCACTATCATTCAACAGCCTCTACAGTCTCTTCCCTAACAAAGTCACGCTGGAAAGGGACTAACACCAACCCTCACTCTTTTAAAGGATTGCACACTTCTGTCCACTTTAACTTTGCTTTGAACTTTCCTTCTTTACCTCCAGCCCAAAGGAACAACCTTATAGCCTTCTCAACTGATTTCGTCACTTTTTTCAAGGAAAAAGTGAGAGGCCCAATAGACATGTAGAGAATTGAGGACTAACATGGTTAGTTGTAATTTCCCTGCATAAGAGAGATGTCTATTATGCCATAAGTTAATTCTCTTTTGTACCTTTGTAATGAGAGGAATGCTTTCTCTGCAGTTGAATCTCCTAGAGGCTAGTGGAAGACCTAGGTACTTAAAAGGGAGATCTTTCACCTATAGACTAGATATGGTTGAGAGCCTCTAAGCCATCAGTACTACACTTGCAAAGATAAAATGACTTCCCTTTGTTTAGTTCCAATCTTGATAGATTCTTAAAGGATTGCAATGATGTCATGAGTACAAAATGGCTATGTAGTTCATATCTATGGTCAGTTTATGTATAAAAACAAGATTAGTAGATTACTTAGGAACATGATGGACATTTTTTAATAAGATTAAAGGGTTAAGTTGTATGTTTCATATGCCAGCAATAGTGATTAGCCCGCTAGCAACAATAACTTTTCTTACTTGGATAAGGTGTGCAAGTTCTTAATTGATTGGATGAGAATGTCATATGGTTTGTAACGCCCGAATCTATTGTCCATAAATGACAAAACAATTTTTTTTCAAGGAATTAAATCCAACTGAACAAGAAGGATTACCCAAAAGAGCAAATGAACTCACAAGTGATAATTTATTTATCTGATCCAGTAGTTTTTTAAGCTTTTCAATATCTTCATTGCTGAATTCCCTTAGTTCCTACAGCTTTTCTTGAATATTTAGAGTGATGTGGGCTAAACTAGAGGCATTTTTCTTGTTTGCTTTGTTGCCTCATTGTCAACTTAGTGGCTTACCATGCAATTTCAAGAAACTTCTTTGGTGTGTCATGATTTCTTACAGTACGTAACATCTTTATTCTGCCCTCCTTTGGCCAACTTAGCTACCCTATGCTCCGTACTTCTATTTGGCACTTCAGTTGACATTTTTCTAAAAATTTTGGCAATAATTTTCAATGCTAAATTTTCCATTATTTGTGATTCAAGCATCAAAGTCCGTCTACTTTGTTCAACTCTGACAAGTGAGATTGTCTCATTTAGTGATGAGACTTCTTCTTTTCCCAAAATTTGCACACTTAGCCAATCAAACTCAAGCTCCAATCATGCAAGAAAATCATATACACTATCCTTTTCGATAAAATATTTTATTTTAGCAAAACAATTACTACACTGCAACTCAAAAGTCCTATAACAGTCCAATTCTAGCTATTGACTTTGTAATGTATTGGCATATTTTGTGACTGATTTTCTCTTTATCTTATTATTCTTGTTTTTACTTTTATTTCATACACCTAAGGAACATCCTTAATTTTGGAGTAAGTTTGTCGAATAGTCTCCCAAATCTCTTTGTTGTTGGAAAAATGTTTCAGGCCCTAGACCAATTTTTGGTTATGGGACCCTACAAAGTAATATCAGATGGGCTATTTTTAAGGGTTTCTCTTCCTTTGTTACCTTTTTTGGTAGGTTAGGAAGCAAGGGTTCATTAGAGAGAACCCTTCAATCACCTAAAGAAAGAAATTATAGAAGTAAAATTCTACGCACTTTATTTCCAGCTTTGAAAAGCTTAAATATATTCTTCTTGACAACCCTACACTTCCTAATAACTTCATAACAAAAGGCTATAAAGTGTTAACTAAAAAATATAAACAACTATTAATTATTCAAATTCAAATTCAACAATAAACTTATCTTTTGTGTTCCTCCATTTCCTTTGAGTGAGTGGTCTCTTGTAGACTTGGTCAAAAGGGACTTCAAACAAATTCCTATTGTCCAACAGGAATGTTTGTTACTGTTGACTTGTAAAAGAGAAAAATGCAAGTATCACTAATTTTAGGGGTCATGGAACTCCATAGCCATGAAATAATAAGAGAGGCTTCCTCATCCCAAGCTTCAAAACCTAATTCTCCTTGCTCGGGACCAATTCCTAATAGGTGACTTAGTTTTCCTTTGCTAGGATGGTTTTTACTAGTTTAGACCACTATAGATCTTGCCATTAAATTAATATGTTACTAAAATGTTTGGAAGCTCACCTTTTCATTGAACTTCTTTAGAATTTTGGGTGAGTTTTTGGATCAAATTAATTTTTTCTATTTCACATGTTTATTCTAATTAGAGATTTTAAGAAAAGAAATCATAATGATAAAAAGGGGTATGGTCTAGCTGGAAAAGTGCAACAATGAAGGCTACATGATGACTGGTGATTGCAACAACAAAGGCAGCTAAAAAATTGCAATGAAAGCCATAGAATTTTACTAAGAAAACCTAAGGCTCTGATACCACGTCAAAAAATAGAAGGAAAAAGGAATTGTCTTATTCTCAAATAATTTAGAATTATAGGCTTATACACACCTTGGAGAAGGAGAAAAAACAAAAAGCAATCTTTAGGAATTTATGTTCAAAGGTTCCACACTCTTCTAGGAAATGAAAATAGTTTCCTAACATTCTATACTCCCCTAGGAAAAGAGAACAATCTCTTAGAGAATCCCACAACCTTTGGAATACCAAGAAATTGACTTTTCTAAAATGGTATAAAACTAATATACAACTTGACACCCTTTTTCACAGAAATTGAAGACCTCAAATTGCTTTTAACAGTTCCATAGCAATGAAAAGACACAATTTTTTGTTTTTTGACAATATGCTTGTAGATTCCTCAAGTTTAATAACTTCACGAGATACTCTATCTCCTTTAAACCCTTCAAGAAAAAAATTGCTAAATAAAGCTCAAGAATTATCAGGTTATGGGAATGGAAATCGAATAATGCTCAATATTTTCTAATTGTTGCCACTTGTCTTAGATCCTTGAATTCCCCAGCTAGATCAAAAAACTGCCTCCTCAAATCTTTGCTCCAATGATATCAAGTATTTTTCCTAGCTAGGTGGTTAATTGGTTAATCTATCCATGTACAACTAATGCCATTGCAAAGCTTTTCTACTCAAATATTTGCAACCCTAACCTTCAATTTGAGTAGTGATTCAACTAACAATTGCTCATGTCAATAAATTCAACCTCTCAATTCTATTCCACCAAATTGTGGACATTCCACCTTACTAAAGCGAGTGGGAACCAAGTAGTGAGTTCTCTATTGAATTTCAAGTAGTCATTGAACTTCATCTTTCTAACTATTTTTATGTTGATTATGCTACTGAAGCAATTGTAGCCCATTCCTTCTACTCATCAATTGTCTTTTAGTACTTCAAATCCATCTCCCAAAACAAATTCTTTGTATTCTCTTCGAACCTTCTTACATCTCTGGACTGAGTTCCTTCCATCATTATCAACACTCACACAACCCCAGGATGCAAATTTTTCCGATGCCAAGTGATACGATCAAATCCACTTAAGAGACTTGGAAAGGAATCAACTTTATATCCCACTTGTATTAAGAAATCACAATAAGGAAACACAAAAGAAGTAAAAGAATAAAGAGAATATAGAAAAATAAAAAGTTATATGCCAAATTTAGCTCCCTACCAACAAACCTTGAAGATATCCTACTTCAAGTTCAAGTTAAACTTCATAATATTCTACAAGGATGAAGGTAAGTTTTACCCCTTAACATTTGCATTAAAATTTAAGTTAGATCTAATGTTTGATAACTTATAAAAAAGACCTAATATTTTGAAAAACATTTAAAATAGTCATTTTAAAATTTTGATACAAATGTTAAGGGGCAAAACATACTGATAGGACCCCACCACCCTTGAGGACTTATTATCGAAGGAGGAAACATGGAAACGTGAAGTGCTGAAGAAAGTTGAAGAAGTCAAGGTTCATGTCTAAGGCAGTTAACAGACGTGCGGATACTTGCGGATTTATTTCCTTTATTTTTGCAATCACTTAGCAATTAGTTGTTTTCAGTTGTTATAAATAGTTGTAAAGAATTACATTTGAGGCATGAATACAACTGAAATTCTCATATAGCTGGAGCTTTGTCCTCTCGATACGGACTATTCTTACATTTACAAATTGAAAAACGAGTGATTGCTACCACGTACCTTCAACCTATTGTATAAGTTTGAAAAAACAAAAGTCTTTAATTTGAGTCCACTTCATTCTTCACAGGATTGCATGAAAATGTAGAGGATAACAAAGGATTTCTACACTTCAATATTATGAATATCATGCAATCCTATTAGTTAACTCAAGACATAAATATCTCACTTTCACTTGATATTTTCTTGAAGACTAACATACAACCACCAAAACTGTTGAATGTAAGAGATTAAGCAATTACCCTGAATAACACTTTGCCTTCAATAAGGGCATAAGGTATAGGCCCAAAAAGTCGTGAATCAATTGAGTCATATATATTATCTCCTTGAATCCAAACATGCCCTTTGGGTACCTATCAATAAGATACAATTGTTAAATAAAAAAGGTTAAGAACCTTGACATTAATGAATATATATAGTATGAGATTAGGTAATGAAAGGGTAAATAAATAAAGGTCGAGACAATTGTTAAATAAAAAAGTTTAAGAACCTTGACACTGATGAATATATACAGTATGAGATTAGGTAATTAAAGGGTAAATAAATAAAGGTCAAGTAATGAAAGGGTAAAAGAAAATAGATATTTAGGTGATCTTGAGAGATTCATTTGGCACTCATCATGAAGAAATATAAAATTACAAAAGCTGACCTTCACTCTGCATCACAACATAGCCTCTTAACAAGTATGCTTTCCAATTTCCATGTAAGAGAAGAGAAAAAAGCAAAGCAGAGAAATGTGAAAATTTCAAAACACTTCATCACCGAATATGAAAATCACTAAGCTCATACTTTGTGCACCAGTATGAAATTAACATCTGCCACTTCCTCAGCTCAACAACCCTATTGACTGTTGGATCAGTTATGGGCATTGTAGCAACAGAGACAGGGAATGAAAAAAAGGAAACAGTACAAAATTAAACCAAGTTCATATTGTCTTAGGCTCAGCACTCAGCAGACACAATCCCATGTTCCCCATTATGAGAACCCTCAAGTCCAAGAAAAAATGTAAATGTTAAAATAATCGACATTAAAGATTGTCCATTTATTTAATGAAATTGAAAAGAATAAAAACGAAGTCTATAACTGATACCTACAAAATGAATGAAACGAGATAATGAAAGAAGCATGATCAGATACCACAACAGTGCGGGAGTGGTGACCAAGAACAGGGTCGGGCATGAAAGTGACGGAATGACCCGCCATACCCACGATGCGCTTTGTCAAAATCTTACGAGGATCAAGTGGTGATCGAACCACCACCACGTCCCCAGGACGCACCTTCCCAAAGCGTTGCGACATGTGTTCTACTAGTAACACATCACCCGTCATATTCAAAGTCGGGAACATGCTCGGCCCGTATGCCTGCATTCATTTCACAAGTGCGAAGAAGAAGAATTAAAGCGAGAGAGAGGGGGCGAGCGCGCGCGCGAGAGAGAGAGAGAGAGAGTAAGGCAGTAGTAGGCATACGAGAGTGGGTGAGCAGAGGTAGGTGTTGGTGACGTGGAGCAAACAAAGAAACCTGGCAACTAAGGCTGTTCTACCGAGCAATTCTTGTATTGCGCTTCTCCATTTACTCATCAAACCCGCCACCATTCTCAATTCAATGCTCACACAAACCTCCACGGTACACATTACTGTTATCTTATAAAGGCTTTTCTCAAGTAGGCATAGGACCAGAATAGAAGCGAAGAAAGGGCAAACTCAAATGACCGTAGTTGCAACATTTCGGCTGTGTTTGGTAAAGCTGTTTACTAGCTGTTTGACTCAAATAAGCTGTTTGACCTATATTAAAAAGCTTTTTGATTGTTTGGTGAAGAGCTGGTTGGGTTGGCTGATTCAACTCAACCAGCTATTTTTTGACAAGCTCGTCTAGTGCAGCGTTTCGATTCAGCTGATTCATTTATGACTGTCTTACCCCCGCCACTCTCTGCTATCTCTCGATTTCATTTCTGATTTGGCTCTCTCTCGCTTCTTTGGAACTTAAGGATCCATGACGGTTACAAGCACTCTCGCGAATCTTCCGGGACTTGGCTGATATTTAGGCCACTTGCGACGACTTCATTTTCTCTTTGTTCTTCAGCTACCAGCAAGAGAAAAGTCGGCACTTTTCTCTTTATATCTCTTTCTTTCTCTGTATCATTTTGTCGTTGTTGGATCTTTTTTCTTCATTTGCTTTCAGTGGGTTTTGTGTATGGATTTTGATGTTCTATTTTCTCATTGATTGATGCTTGTTTATGATATCTAATTTAAAGAGGATTCTAGGGTTTTAATAATGTCTATTCTTGGATTGGTTTATCATGATTTATTGTGTTAATCGATATACACAAGGAATATAGATTTGGTTTATCTCTAGTCTTTTCTCAATTTGCTATACGGTTGTTCTTCTACTTAAGCTCCAAATTATGAAATCGTTGTTTTATATGCCATGTTTGACTGTGATATCAGTTCAACCGTGATGGTTAAGCAATGGTGATATTAACCTAGCTTGTTTTTTGTTACATATTTTGGCAATTGAGATTTAAAGAAATGGCAATTAGGTTTGGGGAATCAACTAACATGTCACCTGAAAGCTCATGTTTCTGGGGCACCAACGTTGATGAAGCAGGTGATTTTGAATGCAATATTTGCTTCCAATTAGCTTAAGACCCAATTGTGACCCTTTGTGGTCATCTCTACTATTGGCCTCCTGTATAGATGGTTAAATCATCACTCACAGTCACATGAGTGCCAAGTTTGTAAGGCTCTCATTTAAGAGGAAAAGTTGATTCCTCTTTATGGAAGAGGCAAAACACAGGCTCACCCTCGCTCCAAATCTTATCCTGGGATTGATATTCCTAATCACCCAGCTGGGCAAAGGCTTGAAACTGCTCCTCTGCCTCATCAAATTGTTTTCCGTATCATGTGTTTGGGTTGATGGGTGGAAGAAGAAATTCCCAACTATTGAAATGTTGATCAGAAATCGGGTTACTCCCCCAACTGAATTGGACGATTGCCACTTGGTTTCACCCAATGGAGATTGATTGCCATTATTGTATGACCTTATAAATAAATCCTATGAAAATAAGGATTATGTTTTTTGAAATGTATGATATTTTTAAAACATTTGTTCTTAATGCTTTCGAATGTTGTGGGATTCTTGCCATTGCGTCGAATAGGTGCAATGGCAAGAATTTGGACTGACAGTGAAACAGATGCATTTGTTACCTTCATGGAGGAGGCTGTGGTAGCTGGTCAGAGGGCTGATAATGGCCAACTCAAGCCCGGTACTTTCCAACTTCTTGCCCGTCAGATGGTGGAGAAGTTTCCTGACTGTGGGATTGACAGGCGACATGTCAAAAATAAGCACAAGCGGTTAAAAGACAAATATCAAACGGCATTTGACATGTTAAATTGCAGTGGCTTTGGATGGAATGAGACCAAGCAATGTGTCGAGGTCGATAGCAAGCAAGTCCTTGAGGAATGGATGAGGGTAATTCTATCCTGATTTTTTTGATAGGTGTTTGACAAATCATCTGTATTTTGTTCTGACATTTTATGTTGCTTATTCCAGAGCCACCCGACCAGGTACTACACTCCTGGCAAGCCATTCCCGCTTTTCCACAGACTTGAAAACGTCTTTGGGCGGGACAGGGCCACTGGTAGAAGGGCTGAGCATGCTCTTGATGCTGATGATGGTCCTGACACCACTGTTGGTGCTGATGAGGGTGAAACAGAAAGCGAACCACCAGTCTTTGATCCAACTTTTGAAGACCCTTTAGATCAACTACCCCCACAAACAACTCCTCCTCCAACAACTTCAGCCCAGGTCTTCGGTTCAGCCGCATCTTCTAGCAACACCGCGGGAGGTCAGCAAAACAAAGGGAAACGTAAGATGCGGGATAATGAAATGTTGGAACGCATTGCAGACACATTAGCTGCTGCCATTGAATCAGGCAAAGCGAATGCGGACAGGCTTGCGGATGCCATTGAAGGAACCAGTGCTGCGAAGTTGGGTGCGGAACTTGTCAATTTTGGCTTCCCCGTTCACGAAATTGTCAGGGCTGCACAAAAAATGGGGAGGGAACCCCAATTACTGAGTCTTTATTGGGGTTTAACACCTGAGGTCAAACAGGCTTATGTTAGGAGCATTTTAGATTCAGACATATGACATGCTGTATAATTTCTTAATTTGTATGGTGATGACACTAGGTACATGTGATGTTGACTGATGGATGTTTGAACTATTATCTTACTTATGTATGGTTGGTTAACTTACTATTTAATATTTGTCTTTTCCCAATGGATGATGATAATATGATTCATTTTCAGGTTGTCAAATATGCCCCGATACAATTTTTATGTGGTCTTTGTTGGACGTCAAACTGGTATTTTTTTCAGTTGGGAGTATGTAAAATCTTTAGTTGACGGATATCCGAATGCTCGTTTTAAGGGCTTTCGCACATTGGCTGAAGCACAAACTGCGTATGCCACGGGCTCATATAGGCCGCCTCCAGCTGCACCGTCCTTTATGCCTACTCCAGCTGCACCGTCCTTTATGCCGACTCCAGCTGCACCACCAACAACTGAACAACTGCCTGAAGTTCCAACTTTGCAGGCAAACATGGCATGGGCTCTGGCATTTGCTCTCATTGCCATTGGCGTCATGTTGACAATTATGGTTCAAAGCATTATTAATAAATTTTAAGTGCATGTATGATCAACTAATTATATGAATGCTTAGATGATGGAATATATATGAATGCTTAATTATATGAATTATTAGATGATGTAATTAATTATATGAATGCTTAGATGATGTAATATATATTATATATATGCTTAGATTAATTTGACTAAATTGTAATATATAATTTCAATAATAATACATACAAATAATAGATTAATTATATATGCTTAGATTAATTTGATTCAATCGTAATATATAATTTCAATAATAATACATCAAAATTATATAATAAGAATAATATTAATAAGATTAATAATAATAAATTTGACTACTAATAACAACAAATTATATACTAATAATAATAATAATAATAAATACCAATTATATAATAATAATAATAATACAAATTATGTAATAATAATAATAATAATAGTGATAATAATAAATATAATAAATATTGAATGATAAGATGTACAAATTATATAATTAATAAATAATAATAATAATAATATTTAGAC
>JANZXV010000004.1:16684470-16699321 GCA_027576455.1 Erythroxylum roigii | reverse complement strand
GTGGTGTGGTGTCTGTCTCTGTAATGTGTTGTCGAGCCTTGGTGTATGGTGAGCCGCCTCTTATAACCTAATTCGGCAACTATTTAAGGAATCGAGACGGGCCGGGTCGGAACAATGAGAAGATTTTCCATTTATGGTCCGGGTATCCGACTGTACGTTGCAACGTGTGAATTAATTCTCATCGCAACGTGTGCTTTGGCTTGCTCGTCGCGATGTGTCAATTTGTTGACGTCGCGACGTGTGGTTGTCTGTTGAGGCGTCGCGACGTGGCATGTGGCATACGTCGCGACGTGCGGCTCTGTTCTGCTGGACCTCGTCGCGACGTGCGGGAAGGCTCACGACCTGTTGACTTCTTGGCGTGGTTGACTCCTTTGTGTTCCTGCAATTTAAATCACAATTTGCAGCATCAATTGTCCTTGGAAAAATTATAATGCACTTAATATCAATTTGTAACAATTTTACCAACAAATTGCAAATAATTATGAGTTCAACATAAGGAACTAACTTAAGCACAAAAGTCGCAATTAGGAGTCAAAAAGTACATCAACAGTTATGAAAATGCAGCCAATTAATAATGTAAACTTGGAGCCAATCACCCGTACCCTTGACATTGGTAGATAAAAGCCGAGTCCCCGTATCAACACCTTCTATTGGACTTGCAAGTGATTTCAAACCTAGAGGTCTGGTCACCGACGAGGTCATTACCTAGAGCCCTGATGCTCTTGTCGACTATAGTCCGGACTTACCATGGATGAAAGTCGAGTCAAAACTGAGAATCAGTGGGTGTGCACACTTGTTTCCCCAACTAGTAGTGACACTCATAATTGTTTTGACCTATTCTGAGATTTGCTTTCCTGACGAGAATTGCTTAATACATATGATGCTTTTCTGTTTTTGTGTACTGGAATTAGAACCTATGTTCATTGGATGAGTGATTAATAGGCTAGGCCTATGTGATTCCTAACTAGTATATGTTAACTCATAGGCTAGGCCTATATGTTTCTATGTTATGTATGTTCATATCATAGGTGGTTATGTGCATGATAGATGCGTGAAAAACCCATCCATAGGTTTTCTAGACCGTCTTGGTGTGTATAGGGTTCTGTTTGCGATATATGTTTTTTCTGCTCACTGAGTACATAATGTACTCACCCTCTCCGCTTTCCAACCATGCAGGTTAATTTAGTGAGCTTGAAGCTCTAAGTGTATCGTGCATTCTTTTGACATTTTTGGGGCATTACCGCAAGCGGGTAGTCTCTGTTTTGTACTTTCGTTATATAATGGATCATAAACTATTTTTATTATGTTGGTTATGTTGATATGCTTTATGATTTTGTAAATTAACTTTTGACTATCTTGTGGTTTGTAAATGACCTTATGTATAAACTTTTTGTACTATTGTTGAGATTACTCTTTAGTGGATTTAAAAGTGCAGAAGTTGTGGTAGAGTTTTAAATGTGAATATAGAAGTATGTTTAAAACTTATTTACAAGTATTTAATTGAGTTTTAGGATTTTTAAAATACAGCCATTGTGTTGTCTAAATGTTTTCAAAGGATATTTAGTTAGCCTTGCAAAGTCGAGTTAAGGGTAGCTAGGGTATACGACGGTTGTCATGTGCCCGATGTGGTTCTGGCTCGTGACATAATGTGTGTTATGCTTTTTAAGTTTTATTGATGTCCAGTCTTAATATAATAATGACTAAGGATAATTTAAGGATAATACATAAATGCAATATGAATATTATAATTATAATCTCATTATAATTTCATTTCAGATGTGTAATTATTCAATGGAATTTATCATATACAGCTAATATGTCCACAATAAAGAATGCATTTAAATTATTTTGTCATTTAACTATGACCAAATTGATTGACAAAATGACATTGTTTTGCATTACCAGGGTCGGGCAGCCTGGGCCAGAGCACGAATCTGGCCTAAGGTTCGGCAGCCCAGGCCAAAGCCTGCTGAAGGCCAGTTAACCATATCAACCTTTTGCTTGAGCCAGAGCACAAGCCTAGCCTAAGGCTCGGTAGCCTAGACCACAGCCTGCCTGAGGCCCAGTTAACCCGATCAACCTTTTGCCATCCCTAGTTGTAGGGAACAATTTAAGTATCTTATACCATATTACTATATGACAATTATGTTATTGTTGGGATAATAGCTTAATAAGAGAATTCTATAAAATTCTCTGTAATGAGCAGTAGCTTAAATTAACTTCCATCTTAATTATCATTATAATTGAAAACATTTTATTAAATACATCCTCGAATCTTTGATGAGAACTTAGCTTCTTTTATTTGCCCATTAGCTCTAATGTTCCATAGTGCATTACTATCTTAAGCAATCCAAGGAACTATATCAAGTTCATTAATGAACTTACTGATCCAATTAATCATTTCCACTAAATGAAAAATGTATTATGGCTATTATCGCTTCATTAGCAACCATTGCTACATTGGAACCTTTCTAATCTTAAATGATATTGTATTAAGTAAAATATAACTTCATTATAATTTACTTCTAAAGTAATATTCTTATAATCTTAAACTCAAATACATCCAAAAAGAGTTGTTCTTGCACAATTATATTTTCAACAATTGAAAGTTAGAATTATTGTTCTTTGTGAGCAATATGTCTTTATATACTCCCACTAAAGAGTATAACTATACTCCCGCTAACCCTCTTATAGACATAATAAATTCACAATCATCTTTGAAACAAACTTTTTGAATTCATCATAAAAGTGAATCTTTCATTGTCCCCTATCATTTTAATTATACATAAAATATATCAATAAAAGCAATAGTTCTAATTACATGTATTATCATGAGATGATTTGAACTTTTCAAATTTCCTCTTACTCTTACTACTTATCTTGAGAACCATTCTCCTATAAGTACACATTGAATCAGACAATTTGTTCAATGGATTTGTAAAAGTATATCTAACCTTTGGATATCTCATAACATTTTATTGTCCAATTTAGTTCTAAACCTTACGGTTAATGTATGTTTCAACTAAGCATCACATCCTTGAATCATTAGCTTTGACTCTTTCAAAGATGTAGCATTTCATATCTAATATGAAATCTTACTAATTGATTTAATTGGAACTATTGAAGGTAAGACATTGCACTAGGCATGGCTATCAAGGAAATAATATTCCACCATATAATATCTCATATTATATTTTTCTCCTTACACAAATCAATACTCTTATAGAATTTTCTTATAAATGTATGCACCCGAGAATCTTATTTCCTATAGATAAATAAAAATTTAAAACTTGCTAAATTGATCTCTCTAAAGTTCTTCAGTATTCTCAATGCCTAATTTCTAATTAGATTTAAACTATTTGAACTTTTCAAAATTTTAAATTATTATTTCATTTAATACATATGACTATATCACATAAAGTCATTAGTAATCTAATGAAATATAAATATCATCCTTTATGAATTTTTATTCCATCCAATACCTCACATGTATAAATTTAACAATTCAATACCATCATCATTCTTTTACCAAGATTGATTTAGTTATTCTTCAACTTAAAAATTTTCAAAAGTTTCATATGATTCATAATCAAAAGGATAAATATATCCTTATATGTAACTTTGTGATTCTCATCATATTGATTTAACCAATATCGCATGAAAGGATAGTTTCGGTTATCTAACTTTGTATCCTTGCCATTTATATTAAAAGTAAGTTTCCATTGATATAAAAAAATACAAACTATTTGTATAAAATTGGATCAATTACTTTTACTCAAAAATCTATTTCTTATCATGCATTGAACATTGTAATAATGTTAAATCTGAATTTAGTATTAATTACTCAAAAGCATGAATTATAAATATATACGATCTTTATCATATTACATACAGGCAAGAAGTCATGCAAACATTTTCTTCTTATGGAAACTATTAACATACTATAGCAAAGCCTTTAATTTACGTCCACGTTTATGCATTTTGTGGGCTAAATTGAATGAAACATTTTCATCAAAGTACTATACCTTTCAGCTCTACTATGTGTAACATCTTGCATTTTGCTATCATGGTGTTGACATGCATCATATATGTTGTCATCAAATTTTATGAGATATTAGTCAACTTAAAATTTCATTACATTTTATCATCTATATGGTTTTAGAGATTTTATGAGATATTAGTCAACTTAAAATTTCATTACATTTTGTCTTCTATATGGTTTTGACATATCTCTAAAACTTTGTCACTGAATCCTCAACAGGGATTATAGCAAAATTACACAATGAACATATAATTTTTCTATCTAATTTGAGTATTATTCTTAAATATAACATATTTCTAAGAAATTTAGTTCACTAATGCTTAGTATCAACTATACTAAACAAGGTAAATTCCACTTATAACAAAATGTAAATGTAAGAAAACCAAGTAATTAATTATATGTCATGACTACCAAATGAAATTAGGACTTTAATTATGTATTTAGTTACTCCCACTATTTTATTCAAAATAATAACCCTCACTTCTAGTCAGAAAGATTAATCTAATCTCTCTAGGGGACTAGGATCCCATTCAAATACATCTGATATTGAGTTTACTCAACAAACCAACTAAACTTACATTAGGTAGATACTTTATCAATCACATTTTATATGACTTCTAGATCTATTAGGTGATAATTCTTTCCATAACATATCTTATATTTCATCCCTAGCTTGGCCTTTAAATTCATATGACCATGAATTTGTTGTTCCAAATCATACAAATTTGGTTAAATAGAACTCATTGTCATAAGACTAAATATATTCAAGTTAAAGTAGTTTGCTCAACAAGACTAATAATAAACATAACTCTAGTTTATTCTTATGACAATGGAAGGCAACAATCATATTCAAAACATGTACTTAATACTTTTAATGAGAGATTTAATCTTGTTCATCTTATCAAACAAAAATTGCATGTAAAATATCATGCATATAAAACATATAATTCAATATGCATAATATATAGTTTGTTAGTCAAAAGGACATTACTGAACTTAATTGGTTATCTTAATCTTATCAACATTGTCCGTCTGATTATCTTCCAACATGTAACTATTTACAAGCTATAGAGCTAAAATTAGGCAACACAGGTGAAAGCAAGCCACTTATAATTAATCCCGGCTGAGTTTTGAAAGAAGCAAGGTCAAGCTAATAACCATAACTTAGTACATTTAGTAGTTACATTTAAGTTATTGTGCAGTTAGATTTGTTTTAAATTCTATAAATAAGTCTTAATGATTTGGAATTGGTTGGATTACTAATTCTCTTACTCTCTTTGAATCAATTATAAGATAAGAAAGCAATCTTGGTGTCAAACAGATTTGGTTTCATCACCATCACCATCAACATCACCACCTCAATAGCCATAACAGGTCTTTATACCCTATCTTTTCATTTCTGTCTTTATTTTGTTCTTATGTTTTCATATCATTTTGTTTTGATTCTCAACTTGTATGTTATTTTTCCTTCTCACACTGAAGACAATGTGTTGTCCAATTGTGGGGAGGGTTACGTTATGTGCATTATATGTTTTTATTTTGAGTCTAAATTTTGCAAACTATATGTTATTTTTGTTTAGGTTTGCATGAAGTGACTTGTGTGAATATGGCAATAGCTAAGACTTGACGGAATCAGTTTAGCTTTAAACATAGTCTTTTAAGTTGCTATGATTTATTAGCTTGTGAAATTAGTGTCCTAATTTCGGTTAAATATGAATATTGGTTAGGATATGATGATAGTTCGTTCATCCTAGGAATTTGATACATTCATTTATAATTTTAGGTTAATCGAATAAGTAGCATCGTGAGTATCTTTTCATGAGAATGATTAGCTAAAGAAATGAAGTAGGAAAGATTAAAAAAATGTGTTTTGTTTAATAAATAACTATTTCACTAGCCTTTTTTGAAACAAATCGAGTTATGAATAGAGCTAATAGCTAGTTGAGAATGTAATGTAGCCGAGTAATCAAGGGACAATCATCACAAATATTTGCCTTCGTGTCAAAAGGTTATAATGACATTCTAACCAAACTGTTTAATAAAAGAATGACTCAATTGAGTAACCAGGGGACATTCATCACAAATGTTTGCCTTCGCGTCAAAAGCTTAGGTTCATGTTAATGAAAATTAACAAAAATAGTTAGTTGTTTAATAAATCCTACCGATCTTTGTGTATAGCTTGATTTTTTATGAAAAGTTACTTAGGGATAGTTACAATTTCATTTGACTAACGAATTATCAATGCATGTGTGTAAGTGACAAGAGTGAAAGAAATTGACATTAAGTTCTGATTACCATGTATATTTAGTCCAAAGTGCTTAAAAACATATTTCATAAGTTAATAGGTTAGAACAACTTGAAGAATTATGTTTGTAGTTAAATTTCTTTAGTTAAATTTAATTGAGAGATTGCAAATTCCATAATTCGATTAGGGGTTATGATTTAGGGTTTAATGATTATAACTCAAGAGAGAGTAATCCACCCTTTAAAAGTCTAGGACCCATACCGTATTAACTCAAAAGTAAACATGTTAGCATTTGATGATAAGATAAATTCCCCCTTCTCATAATCTACTAATCTTCCTTGTGTAATTTTTTATTGTTCATTGGTGGTACTCAATTTTTATTTCTTTCTGATAAATTTACAATTTCAGTTTCAATCAATCCATATTCACTTCTTTACTTTTTGTTTAGTTTTCCTTTTCATTTTAATTATCATTTAGGCCTTAGACAACTTAGAATTCAATTAGTTCACCAACTCCTGGAGGGATCAACACCTTATATACTACACTCACGACTCTTGCACTTACGGTATATTAAGGGTTTTATAAGATTAAAACTTGCTTAACAAATAGTACTCATTAATCCACTTATACTATAGAATTCCTTATTAGTTAAAACCTTCCATATTATTTTAACAATAAGAATATTTTGTATGACTTGTAGGGAAGCTGTCCTAAGACTTCCCTCCTCCTTAGGTAAGTATACATAACTCCTTCTAACTTTTACCTTCTTAGAATCATTAGTTATTCCAAACTAAAGAAATTTTTCTGTACATCTCTCAATCTTTTTAGTCAGCTTCCTAGGCATGAAAAGATAGGTAGACCAATGGACACTCAGGTTTTTAAGAACCAAAGAGATGAGTTGAAATCTGCCAGCAATAGAGAGGAATATATTTTTCTAGCCATTAACCTTCTCCTTGAATTTCTCCAAAAGAAGCACACAATCAGCATATTTATGTTTCTTAGTAGTAATGGGAATTCTTAGATACTTGAAAAGGTTAGAGTTAATAGCAAGCCCATTAATTCTACTTAGAATAGTAGCATTTTGAATATCTAAGGAAATGTATAAATAGATATTACTCATATTCATCTTTAGTCCAGATAGCTGGGAGAATCTCTTGAGAACTTTTATAAGTAATTTAACAAAGTAAGGGTAAGAGCCACATAATAATATCACATCATCTACAGAAGCTACATGATTAATCTTTAGAGAGTTTGCTTTATGATTAAAGATGAAACTAGTATCCCTAGAAATGTAATGGTTGATTATCCTAGAGAAAGCTTCCATAACTTATGTCAATAAATAAAGGGGGTGTGGGGATCCCCTTATCTTATGCCTCTTGAACCTTTGAAGAAAAAAGTAGGAACTCCATTGGGCTGAATCCTAAAGGAAGTTGTAGAATCATAAGTAGATATCTACTCTGTAAACACCCTTAGATATGTACTATGTTGTCTTTGATATATTCATTGAATGAGTACTTACTAAGGACATCCATTATATCATGACCTATGATAGTTTTGAAGTGATTTATAGCTAGTTCTCAATTTTTCCCAAGTTTATACATAAGTTACCATCATTATCTAGTAATATAGAGATTATGTTTCCATTTCTTCTAGCCAGTATAACATTATGAAAAAAAATTTATGTTGTTACCCCCTCCTTAAGCTAAGAGATCCTAGCTTTCTACTTTATGATATAGTTATGACTTGTTAAAGCTAAATTATATTCCTTAATTGCCTCACCCTCCTACATCAATAAGGGTTGATCAATACAATTATCGTATAGCTCCTCATGAGAATAACTAAGCTTATCTCTAGCCATCTTCAGAAGTAGAGCTGCGTCAAAAATGTGAAGTTTCTTTAAGCTTATCCTTAACAAACTCAATTTCCTCACTAATTGAAATGCTATGTAACCTTTGATATCTTGGGAACAAAATCCCCTCAATAACTCCTCAAAATCTCCCCTTTTTTTAGAAAATTGAAAATTTTGAAAGTAGTTTTCAAAATAGACATGGAATAAGCTTATGAATTTCAGTCATAGAATGATATGATCATATTGTAGGGCCAAAATAGGCAAATGAGTAGGGAAAATGGTCCAGCCATTCTTGGTTAACAAGAGCCCTATCCAGCTTCTTCTTGATAAATCAATCACCCTGTTGCCAAAATGAATAGATTTCTCCTAAATGAATAGATTTTTAAAATATCACAAATCAATTACTTCCAACTATTACGTAACCTTCTTAAGCTCCTTATCAATTCCACTAACTCTAATTATACCCCCTTCTACTTCTTTGGCAAATAATAAAAAATTTATGTCACCAATTAAGAGCCAAGGACAAGATAAGTTAGACTAAATGTTCACATCTTACCAATTTTTTCCTTAAAAATTCAAAATTTGTTCATGATCGTGATTCAAATTTGGTAGGAACTCCTTTTAACTTGCTGTCTAGATGTATAAATTAATCAAAAGCCCTCAGAACAATCACCTTACCCCTCTTAGCATTATAGGTTAATATTATTCTTCCATTAAAATGATGGTTGTGTTTGGAGTGTAAAATCCAATTAGAACCTAAAAAGCTGAAACTAAGTTTCAAATGATAAGGTTTTATTTTTGTTTCTAAAAAAGCCATGATTAAGGCTTTTTTCTACAAGAAAATATCTTTAATCAATTGACTTTCAGAGGAATATTCATTCACCTCACATTGCAAAAAAAAGCAAAAAGACATATATAGTCAAAAGGTATAATAAAAGTTCCTAGTATCCTAGTCATAGGCAATGGTGCTAATAACTTTGATGTATGATTTCTAAACTATACCAACGATTAACTAGACAAGTGCATCTCTTGCTCTTATAGTATAGTTTAGTAAATGCAAGTATCGTTCCTATGAGGAGTACAAGTATTAGTAATAATGATCGTTTTATTATCTAATCTAACACAATGAAGTGATTAACTAAGCTAGAATTACTAATATAAAATAATAAGCCAAAGTAATAAAAGAAAATGAAGCAATCAATAAATAACCAAGATCCATATACAAAATCGACCTAGAACCTTTCTATACTTGAATTTATCTTGATTTAATTATTAACCTTAGTTTCTTAAACAATCAGAAATGTCAAAGTTAAAATCATACTCTTTCATAAGAAATACATCTCATATCCTTAAGTTGATTGATTAAAATCTCTTTTTACTCAAAACTCTAAAAATTCGTAATTTGTTACGTGACTTCCTTTATTAGATTTGATTTTAACCCAAAAGATTTATATGTTCCTATTTTTAGGATTCCATACAATTCTTATTATTCATGCCACGATGTATTCATACGTATAATTTCTTAATCCCTATATATAAAATTAAAATTGAATTACATATGCTAGCAAATTTTAATTTAAATATAAGAAGTAATTATGAATAACTCACAAGAAAGCTTGGGTCTTTCATTAAGCCAAATAATAAATCTAAAAAATAGTTATAAGGTTCATCTCATTTAGATCTATCCCAATTTAGTTCATAACAAGAATCAAGAAATAATACGAAATAAAGAACTCATTCTTATAGATCTTGAAATCTTCACTTGAATCTTGATGGAAATCCTTTCTTTTGCTCTAAAATTAATCCTTTTTTATCTCAAAATGTTCTAGTTTGGATCTCCAATTAATGCTCTATATCTAATACTATCCCATATATATCTCTCTCTCTCTTTTAACATGACAAACACAAGTCTAAAATTGTTGGACCCAAGTTGCTTTCCTTGTAGTAAACTCTCAATTTATGGAAAATCATTATCGCATGAACCTGCATTATACTTATGTTCTTCAACCATATAAATGGGTTCAATATAGTGTCATGTTCTAGGCCATGTTCCCATTCTATCCTCTAAAGTCGTGCTAAAACTTACTCTAACTTGATTCCAACTTGCCCAAGTTCCTTCTTTCTTTATTGAGGAACTAAAATATGGCCTTAAAAAACCATTTTAAATACCAAATCTTATAAAAAATTATCTATACACAAGAAAAATACTCTAAAAATATACTAAAAATAACCTAATTAAAACTTATCAAGTCATAAGAAAATGCAATGGAAACTTATCTTATTAATAAGATTACAAACACTAAGATATAACCTAATAGTGCTCCACTCAAGTCATGCTTAATGTCATCATCCATATGATTTTAGTATAATATTGTTATCTTTGTTGCTTTTGTCGAAATACAATAACAACAACAATGAGGACAAACAACTAGAAATGGAATAATATTCAACTCAAAATCGTTTATATAAACCTTTATTTCAAAAAATGTATTAATCCAAGGAAATATAAATTAAAGAAAATATATATACCCAGCTAGCCATATGCACATCAATGCCAATCTTGCCAACATTTCTTATGTACTTGGAGACAATATATAAGAAATCAATAGTAGATAAGAATTTGTCTATATTTTCCTCCAACACTTTGTTTATATGTACCTAATAACATTACAACTTGTTTTTTTTCTACCTAATAACATTACAACATCAAATTCAATTCTAACACAATATTTATTATCCTTCCTTTTACAACCAAAGATACTTAAGTAACTCACCACAAACATGGAGTTTATTACATAGTTTCCTAGAAAAACTCCAAAAATTACACTCTTAAGTAATAAAATTGATGAAAACTCACTAACAAACTACTAGGTATATATAACATAAAATACACATAAAAATCATAATACTGTCAGAGAATTTAGAAATTACTTTCTTATATTTTCCATAATCTTCTTACCATGTTACATATATGATTAGGCTTGAAACATGGAAGGACGTCACTTAATATTAACCTAAACCTAGTGCTTCAAATGACATCATTTTAATAGACCTGTACGAACAAAACTATTAAAATAAAATTAATGATGAATAATATAATATATAGATCATCTAAAATAACAATAACTTGTGCACCAATATTAATATTAGCCTAACAAATAAAATATTTACCTCGTATTCGATGTAGCTTTTCTCTTAGGATACATATATTCAAACTCTTCGCACCTTCAAACTTATTGTTCACTTTTATCCTTCACCATCAATGCTTTCTTGCACCTTAAGAACTTTCTTCCTTATCATTTAATTAAAATATCATCTATTCACTTATAAACCAAAAGTTATGGGCAAACATGTTCCTAATAACTTTATAGCTTATTACCTTTGCATCAACCACCTCCTATAAAACCTTCCTCACTTTCAACATTTCCTCTCACCTATTGTGACACTTAATCGTATTATTCTCATTGTAATCAGCTATCTATATGTAAGATAAGTTAAGTTATAAATAAATCAAACTCTTTTCAAGTAGTTTTTCAATATATTAACAAAATTGGTTAATAACAACATTATCTTCAAGGCCCTATAATCTTTCTCTAATACAATATTAATATCCATTGTCTCGCCTATGCTAATGTCATGTTAAATTGTTAATCCTTGTCATCTTTCCCTATTTAAAGTGACAGTTCATATGAAGTTTATCTAGATTAAAAAACTGCCAAAATATAATAAATTAAATTCATTTTTGATGAAGTACTTATTTTTCTTAATTCTACATATTCATTGATAATTTCAATTTGTAGGATACATAACTCACCATAAATACATCATACATTCACCTGTATAAGGTGCAAAATCTGTCTTTTGTAGCTTATTAGAATATATAAACATGCCTACAAAAAGGTTTAGGATGAAATGTCTCTATCCAAGTTGCTCGTAGCCATCAACATCAACATCAACTATGGTTTCCAACAGTTGTATACTAATACTATAATTATTGTTTGAGCATTAAAACACATCTAATATATATAAAAGGAAGTTTAGGAAAAAAAAACATTCCTTGTTTTGCATACTGTTAACTTTATGCACTTAATGACTATTTGGTGACCATTAACTCTGTACTCCCCCCGAAGCCTTAAAACCTTACCCTTATCAACTTTGGTGGGAAAATGTTTGGTTCTGTTTGAAACTCTTACAATCCATGTCATACTATTACTACTAATATTTTTCACTTGATCCTCCCTAATTTTCAATAATAACTCATCTAGATCAAAGTGACCATCTATCTAGTAGTAAAGGTTCCTCCTCTACCTAATCCTTTCCATCTCTTTAGGTTCATTGAATCCCAAATAGGTAACACACTTTAATTACTTAAAGGTTAGGTTGGGCATTAATTTGTACGCCTTCTCTAAATAACAATGCATTTGATAACTCTTCAAATACTCAAACAATGGATTCATAATCAATATAATTTCATACTAAATGATAAAACTTTAATAATATAGTTTAAGTTGGTCCAACTTTATACCTTATTCTTTATGATCTACTTTGTTGGCTTGTCCCATATATGATAATGTCATCCCTAACAAAAAATTTGAAGTTATAAATTGAATTAACTTTATATCGTCCTCATACAAATTTTAATATACTTATTGATTACTATTCTTTTTGTGATTATACTGCTTTTCTCTCTTTCTTGTGGAGGATATGGTGATGTAATAGCTTTTCTTTTCTTTTGTGGACTCCTAAAAAAAATCAATCACAACAAACTAAATAATATAACCAAATATTACAAGTATCATGAAAATCAAATCTTATGTAAAAAATCACATCAGACCAAGATATAAGATATAAAAAAATTGACCCATTATTATGAAAAATACATAAGTCAACAACATGTGATTGTCTTCTACCTTAGTCATCAACCACTAAAACAATTTCAATATACTCAAAATCCAGAGATCATATCTAAATACATTTCTAAAAGATTAAATGAAAAGACAAAATATTGACATATATATATATATATATATATATATATACAGAGAGAGAAAGAGAGAGAGAGATTGTCTATGGATGACTTATTAGGTAAATAAGAAGGATTTAGATTCGTTGCTTTAAGGTTCTATCTGCCATTTGAAAAATAAAAGAAGAAGATAATAAAGAGCAAATTCAAATGGAAGGGCGGATTTTTTTTAGACTTCTCAGACAGCATAGGATAAAAGAAATTACTACTCATTATAAAATTAAATTAACCTATCTTTATGAATTTGACATCTATTAAAATATACTAATATGATAAATAATAGTTACTAATAATCATCCCTGACCGACTATATAATCGGTTCCTTTGGCAAACATAAGAGAGAAAGATAAAATCAGTCGTTTCACTTTCAAAACATTAAACATAATAATTGTTTTTATAAATGCACTTTTCTCTTTTTCTTTTTTTAATATCCTATACTTCTTCTTTTTTTTTAGAAAATGTAAAGAATTTGGCCATCAAAGGCAATCAAAAGTTTACAGGCTACTGAGAGTTTACATGATTGTGAAGCTAAATAAATACATAGGAACTAGAATAGCACAAAAAACAAAACCAACCTTAATAGTCCAAGTGTTAGCTAAATATGCCACATTCTCACCCAATAATCATGGTTATTGAATCTGTGTTTATGAATACTGAGGTAGGTGCGAAGTTGTTGGAACTAGTTCTGTTGGAGCAACTCTTTGGTAGCTCACCGATTCTGAAATATACAAGAGTTTCTTTCATCCCAAATAGCCTTGATAAGGAAGGAGAAAGATAAACAGAAACCTAGCTTATATCATTATGGGAAGTGCTAGTAAACTAGCAACTCCAACACTTAATCAATAGGTTGTCGTCTCTGAAAGCCTCTGCTACTTTCATAAGTTCCATAAGGTAAATTGAATAAAGGTCCATAAGGTAACCAGTTATCAAACCAGAAATTGGTTTGCTTCCTATCTCCTAATAAATTAGCAAATTCATTCCTCAAAGGGTCCCTTGTTTTTAGTATGGCCTTCCAAGTGGCAGTAGAGTTAGATGGAATCTAAATTGCCTAGATACTTCAGTCCTTGATAAAGAAGCTATGAATCCATCGATACCAAAGGGCTTGTTTATCTGTCAGCAGTCGCCATAATCTTTTGGCTAACAAGACGAAATTCATTAGTTTCAAAGAAATGAGCCCCAATCCACCTTTGTTCTTAAGAAGACATACCTCCTGCCATTGCATTCTTGCCCGCCTCGCTTTTACCTCATTCCCATTCCATAGAAACATATTGCAGAGTCTCTCAATATGCTTAATGGTTCTCTTGGAGATAGCCATATGTGCAGCCCAAAACCCAGTGATCGAGTTTATTACCAAAGAAATAAGTTGGATCCTTCCTATGGTAGATAACATTCTTGAGCTCCAAGAAGACATTTTGTCTTTAATTCTTTCAATAAGTAGAGAGAAAGGTAGGGTTAGAGGTAGACATGAGCATGCCTAGATAAACTATTAGGAAGGTTTGGCAGTTGAAACCTATAATGACTTTAATACTATAATGACTTTAATACTATAGTTGAAACCTATAATGCCTAGATAAACTATTACTAAGCTGCTCTATCTCCTCTCTCCTCTTAGCTGCCTGCTCCATCTGCGCCATCGACTCTCTGATCTGTGAAACCTGCTCCAGCTCCGTCCTCATCTCCTCCCTGAACTGC
>JANZXV010000004.1:16665771-16684370 GCA_027576455.1 Erythroxylum roigii | reverse complement strand
AATAGCGTCAGCCTATATACCGACGGTTATCCATGTCGTCCCTGTCCGTCGGTAATTATAATCACCGACGGAAATTTCCGTCGGTAATAGACGATTTTCTTGTAGTGCTCCTAATATCCTAAATAATGCAAGATTGGAATATGGCATTCTTGCCAATTTATTCCTTCTTGATTTCCAAAGTAAATCGTAAATATGATTAACTCCCTAATCATATTACATGCATATAATATTACTTTATCAAGGGCCCATAGACATTATCGCTCATATCAAATATGAGGAACAACAGTAGTCGTGATGAACATTTATCCTTTACATAAGTTACACATACTGTGACATTATCAGTATAGCTACCTGTTACGGTTAGCGTTGGATAATGCTAACAAATACAAATTCTCATGTAAGAAAATGAATATCTCATATCTTAGATTTCAAGACATATGAAACGTTAATGACATAAACACAATCCTAATAATATTTCATTTATGGTATGTCAAATACCATAATCTCCATTATGTGTTTGTGTTTAAACTGATAACTTCTTATCAAATGGCTCGTAGGACATCACCATCATTTAATGCTCGCACTAATGTTTTAGTGGTTAATTAATATTCCATGTTAATTACCAAGATTAACGACATTTCAAAGTAATCATTATTTTCATTACAGAGTTCTACAATCTTAGTCCTCAACTCAAACAATCCAGAAATGATGAAAACTCATGGAACAAAATGATATAAACCATCCAATTCATGAACATAACTGTTAGAATACAACCATCTAATGATTGGCTTCTAGATTATAACACTAACAATCTCCCACTTGAAATAAAGCCAATCCAAATACATCTCTTTGCATAAGCCTCTTTCACAACTACATATGGAGATGGCTATACTTGACTCCTACTGACAGAAGCATCTAGGAGTGGGTCAATGTGGCTCCCACTAGCCTCGTTATTTTGTAGTGTTTCTTGAAGTTCTTCAAGTCTAACATTACTTCCACTACTTCCTCTTGTGACAAATTCTTTCTCCAAGAACACACCATGTCGAGCAACAAATACTTTGTTCTCTAACTTGTGATAGAAGTAATATCCTTTAGTTTCTTTAGGATACCCCATAAAGAAGCACTTGTCTAATTTAGGGCCAAGCTTGTCAGATGTTAAATGTTTGACATATGGCTGACAACCCTAAATCTTTAGAAAAGACATGCTAGGCATTTTGCCAAACCATATCTCATATTGTGCCCTTTCTACAAACTTTGATGGAACCCTGCTTAGTGTGAATGCAGTAGTTTCAAGCGCATATCCCTAAAATGCGATTAGAAGTTCGGTTTGACTCATCAAAGATCGAATCATGTCTAACAAAGTTCCATTTTGCCTCTGAAAAACACCATTCCATTGTGGCGTTCCAGGAGGGGAGACTTGTGAGATGATACTACACTTTCTAAGATAAGCACCAAACTCATAACTCAAGTATTTGCCTCCGCGATCTGATCGCAAGACTTTAATCTTCTTGTCAAGCTAGTTCTCAACTTCATTGTTAAATTCCTTGAACTTTTTAAAAGATTCAGACTTATGTCTCATTAAATAGATATAACCATATCTACTGAAGTTATCAGTAAACATGATGAAGTATTGAAAACTACCTCAGTCATTGGTAATCATTGGTCCACATACATTACTATGTATTAGGCCCAATAAGTCACTCACCCATTCAATATCAACATTGTTATTTCATTCAACACAGACAACAGGACAACACACATGACTCAACACATGTGAGTACAAACACACGGTTGACTGGGATCATAGAGGACGACAGTAGAGAACAAACAGACAAAGGTAGAGGATGACAGTGCGACAGGTTGTGTACGTTGCAACAGTGTGCTAGGATATAGGAAAGAGTTGTTTGTTGAACCACTATAAACTAATTTACACTCTTTTTTCTATTCGTAATGTTAAGCAATTTCTTCTTGCTTATTATATTGATTGTTAACAACTAAATATATTAATTGAAAAAATTGTTGAATTTTATGACACCTAATTTTCCTCCCCTCTCGTGTGTCATTAGGGACTAATATCTTAGATCAACTTCAAGAATCGCAACTGTTTAACTAATTTAGTTTTTGTTTTGTATTGCTTAAACAAAGTGAATTATGTAAATAATACATGAGTTTATTAAAAGATCGAGATTTTAATCCCCTTCTTGCAGGAATCACTCGACTCATCATTATTCTTATTTATTGCCACGTTGTTTATTCACGATACTTACACCTATATACAAAGGAAAAGGAAGAAAATATGTTCTAAATACAAAGACACTATACAGTTATTAACCCATGTATGAGAAAGAATAAGAAGTTTACAATAGAACTTAAGTTCGCATGAGAGCAGCTAGAAATGATAAGAAATTGAATTTTTGGTGCATACAAATGGCGTCCTCGAGGACACTTTAGATTTGAAGACCCTTTCCAAATTCACTAGAGAGTAGACACTCAAAATATAAAAATCATTAGCAACGGTTCGTTTTTTATAAAATTGTCATTTACTTTTTATGACCCATGCAGAAATTAATGTTACGATTATCCTGAAATAACATATTGAATTCAGAACTGAGTTCTCGTGTACTCTTTTATTAATTTTATACTTTGCTTTTTTTTGTCTCCATCACAAATTACTAGTTACTCTTATGATTAAAATGAATGGCTGGGATATATGAAAATGCAGATAAACCATTGATCATCAAGACATGTCATTCAATAACCTTAAGAGTTGAATTGCTTCAGTTCTTATCCATGCTCGCAGAAGCAAGTTCCACTACCCCAACTATGGAAAAGGGAAAGCTGTCCTATTGTACATCAGTTCTTCTGCCTGACGGCTATATTAACTCTTGTATGATGCTATTCTTCTTTTGATTGAACAACTTTTCTGCTGTATTGTCTTTACAACTAGATATCACAACTCTACTTTTCTACTACTGTACTGACTTTATAACTAGATTTTATCATCTATATGCATGTACTTCTTGACCCACTCGCAGCCATGCATCATTCCGTAGCTTGCTGTTTTCTCGAATCTCAAGTCGCAAAAGTATGCCAAACAAAATCTTCCCCTGTTTCCAGATAAAACTGTTTACACAAGCACTAGAACAAATTATACAATGAGTTTCAATGTATATTTTCATAGCTCACCTTCACTCTCCTATACGATGATAAAGTTTTCAAAGGTTCCTTTAACCTCTGTACTTGTCCATCTTGATGAACAAGATTGATCATCTGGCAGCGGTTGCATCCACCTAAGGACTGGTATAAAGAAAGAGTGAGATTAGAATTAATTTACTTTCAAAATCTGATAATTACTTGTTTGATGCAACCAACATCAGAATTTATTACACAGATCAATGTAGCTAATACACATATGTCATCTATGTAATATTATCCAAATGGAAATTGTCAATGATGAATTTTGATATAGAGAAACACATTGTGAACACGAAGTTATATCATTGCAACAGGATGAGTTGTCCATGCAAGAAGTCAGCTTAGCCTTTGCATTTGTATTTAATCTGAAGTCTATTTCAATCAATTTCAAAGCGCATAGAACCTACCATAAAATAATTATTCCCAATTTTGAGACTTCTCCATCTATCTTCCACATAAGGTTCAGCCCCAGATATGACAAGGTTAGGTCGAAATCTCATTGGGTTGACTGATGTTGCCAGAGTTCCCTTTTGAGCATCTGCCATAATCAGTAGTGGTTATTGCCCGAATATAAGACTTAAAGCCAAATCAAAACCAAAGAGTACAGATAGCAAAATTTCTTGTTTTGCAGACATGTGGTAGCAAGAAGATAAATGTTTGCAGACATGTGGTAGCAAGAAAATAAATGATCACCTATATGGAAAGCATCAAGGCACACACTAAGCCTTCATATCGTGCTCATACCCCAAGTGCTACTACAAAACACTGTCAACACCTTCAATATTTTTACATGGTTTTTGGTGTCAATTACTCAGAAGAACAGAATAAAATGCATTTGCATTACTAGTGAATATTTAAATTAGAATTCATTTAACTTGATTCAGAGTATAATGTCAAACCGATACAGAATGCAACACGATTGATCAGAATTGTCTTATTCACAATGCAATAGGATTCAGTTGTTTCTAACCTAGTGCGGTAATGAAGGCAGAAATCACTATCTAGTTTTAAATTTCTGTGACATGAAGAGTGGATCCGCATATTTTTTAAAGAATTGTCTATTCTACTAAAGAGAAACAGTTGAAGGACATAAGAATGCGCATAGAAAATACAAAAATTTGACAAATTGAGTGCAAACAAATTCAAGTCATCAAAAGCAAAGATGCTCTTAAGTTTCACTATTCATTATGGCAATTCAAAGCAGCAGTTTCACCAGAAACGAACAATGTTACAGAAGTGACTATCATTAAAAAAAAAAAAGGTGCAAGCGCAAGGTTTTTCACATGGTTCAGAATATTAATCTCTATTCAAAATAACATATAACGCATAGATTGAAGTTCATATTAAGAAGATTTTATGCTACACAATACAAGGTTACATTACTTAGCAAACAAACTCATGATATCTAGCACATCTATATTCTGGAATATTCTATTTGCAAGTAATGCAATTCTATGCATTTGCACAAGATCAATCCTTTACTACCAACAGGAACAATAAGTTCACTTATTTTCTGAACAAATATTACTATAATTTAAAGTTCAGTTAATCATGGAAATGGACATGGTTCATTGTCAGTGTAAGAATTATGAGCTTCCTAAGTCAACATATGCTTGTGCAGCAGAACATACTTGATTTTAGTCTGCTGTTGAGGTCTGATACACTGTTATCAGATATTAACAAGAATTGAGCTTCATTGGAAAAATTCAATCTGCTCTCCACATCTCTGCACAATCCCGTAATACTATCCTTGCTCAAGCAAGATGTATGGGAACGTATCAAAGTGCAAGCACAGCCAACAGCATTACTAAACCATAAGTTGACATCAGCTTCATAACGACATACTTTATATCTGTTATTCAATAAAAGAACCATCAGGTCCATAATGTCGGAATCCTCAAGATAAGAACGCAAGCTACACTTGAAGAACATGATGGAAAGGTTATATAAGATGAAACTTTGCTGCATACAGTTTTCTAGCTGCAGTGCAGCTAGAGAATAAGAACCAACTTCAAATGGTTTTATAAGTTCAACTATAATTTACTTCTAGAGTCTTAAACTTGCTTGTAATAGCCATGTCCAGCTGTAAAACACATAAGACGGCCACATAAAGTAGATTCTAGAATAAAAAAATCAAATAACTGATATGCATCTAGTACACACCTCTGGCCATGCATTATAATTTCTTCCCTCGTGCCAAGGCATGAGCCTGGTTGTAGGTTAATCTGCAATTTTCCACTACATCGAGGAGACTCCACAAACATCATCCTTTGATCAAGGTCAATAAAAGAACTGATTAAGCACATTTCGGGAACCTGGAAAAGAAATTCAGATGTAACAACACTTGAATTTCCACGGGATAATAACAATCAAGACTATAGGAAATTTCTAGAATTAACCACAAAAAAATAAGCAAAAGTGTAAACAATGTAATTGCATCAACTGTTCAAGTAACGTTAGTTAGTTGGAATGAAGCTTGATATTTCAGGTCAATCAGTATTCTATTTGGTTAGGAATGATGTTTGTCTCTTTCCCCTCCATCCCTCTTTTAACCTTGGAACTTCTACTTGCAATGGGGATTTATACATATCTTCTGTTCAGTTTATTCTTTTTAATCCAGTTCAGCTAGGTCTACAATTGACAGTCAAATTCCAATCAAAGATGGAGTCTCAAGAGTGGATGTACAAACATAGCAACTTTCATATTCAAATATGAAAAACATCTTCTGAGCTCACAAAGTATGTGACTGATGTGGTTCAAACCTTTCTTTCTATAATGTAATCTATAAAAAATTGTACCATAATTACTAAGCAACATAGTATTGTGTTAAGCCACGAAGATCAAATCGTGTGCCCATGAAGAATCCAAGATTTATGGACTGATTGCATGGAGATTTGTCTTCCATTGTTAGTAGGAATGAGTCAAACCTGTTAGCTATTATTTTGCTTTGAATAAGTGCCCACTATTTTAGTTGTGCAGGTTGTAGACTTACACGTTGCTAGTTTCAAGTAAACATGGCAGTAAGTTAGGAAGAGTCAGTTATTTCATTTGTATTTAAATTCAAGATTTGTGCAGTAAGACGAGGCAGCTATTTCAATCAAAAACTTTCGTGGTTTATTCTCACCGTAAGCAGAATATTGTTCTTAGCTCTAACTGGGACCTATCATATTGCCTCCAATGAAACAAATAAGAAGCATATTTTACTTTCAAAATAGAACTAAATGAAAAAAAAAAAGCAGGAAAACTGTCAAAATTAAATCATAGCTACTGTCAATGTGATTTCTGTAGGACTTAGTCCAAAGTTAATCAAAACTTACAGTAGAGTTCCATTTCAATAATTTTTATTTAACATTTGTATTCTAGTGTGAGATGGACCGTTGGGATGCATATTATGTAGTTTATACAGGGAAAAGCTCAAAACAAGTTGAAAAGGAAGTATAAACAAAGCAGGAAATGAAATATGAAGCCTGCTCCTATTTGTTAAGATTTTTTGAACATTAGTACTTGTTACATGAATACTTAATACCTAAACGCTTGCTCGGATATCAGAATGGATAACAGTTCTTATGTCCAATCAGGTATGTATCTGGACATATATATGATTGGGATGACCTGATACAAGGTACTGCTAAACTTGACAATATATAAAATCTTGCATGAGAACACAGCTAGTGCAACAAGCTCAAACTACCTTTTTCTGTGTAAGAATATCGCCAGATAAATTTTGAAGAAGCCATTCCCGATCATGTAGCAAGCCTATCCAGAAACAAAGTAACATTATGAGTTAAGACTCCACCTTACAGCTCAAATTGACAGTTCCAGTATTTAATATCTGATGCTAAATATAACATCAAATAAGCATTATAAGAGCTATAACATTCCAATAAAAATCTTGCTGAAATGCGGGGTTTATTGATGATCAATTAAAAAGAAATCTACAAAAATATTAGGCAAAAAGAAACTTATGATATGAAACATGTTACCAGTACTGCTCAAAGGCCAACTTCCCACACAGAAACCTCCACATGACTTTATTGGGTAAATAGTTACAGACTTGAGGTAATAACATCCAGATGAAAGTTTCTTGTCCTGATCTGCAAGTTTTGTTTTAAATCAGCATAACATATGAAACCTTAAGTTACAAGAAAAGCTCTATAACAAGTAATGTTGCTCATTTACCATGTAGATCTTATGATAGGGAAGAACCTGTTATTGCACAATCATAATAGCCAACACTACTCTCATTCAGAAAGGCCTCAAGAAAATAAGCCATTTCAAAGGCATAATATAGCTTGATTCAAAGAAAAGAAATTGCAGACTAGCAAACAGTTATTACACTCTTTAACACCCACAACTGCAAGCGCTTTCTCCCCATCAGAGATAGCCCAGAAAAATTTTCAGCTTCACCAAACAATTTCACTCTACGCCAATTGTGCTTGCTAATAGTTGCTTATAAAGTAGGCATATTTTCTATGAAAGCAAAGTACCTTTCTAATACTATTTATTTGTGAAAATTCTGAAACCTGACTTTTACTAAACAATTCAAGTTCATGGTTTTGAAGCATGCATCAATTCATTGTTGCCTCTTTTGAAATGTTATCCTTATTACAGTTAGTATGTGAAATAAAACAAATAACAGTTTTATCAGATAATTCTACACTTCATTCTAAAAAGCACCAAGCATCAAATCATTTCTAATGTGAACATAGGGCAGCTATTTTTCATCAATGTAGGGCTACAAAGGGGTAGATTGAGGCTGGAACAATTAGGTGTTACAACAAAAGCCTTCTTGAATAATATCGTGGTACAACAGCTGCTGCACCTCTCCAGCAAAAACCCATTTATACTAGTTTTAGGAGAAATCCAATCCGTAATAGGAACAAAGAAACAAGTCCTAGAAGAATTCCTGTTGATAAAATGAAAAAACAAGTAATATCTTATTGAAAAAAAAAGGAAATCTAGCCTAAATAAGAAAACCTTATGAAGACTACAGTCAAATAAGAAAACATAAATTATTAAATTGCAATATTTCCATGCATCATAATGATTGCACTACTAATCGATCGATACGATTTTCTAATTACCATCGTTTTTCACAAAAACACCAAATAGTGACACTATAAATTGTCATAATGAAATTTCCAGATAATGCTAATAAAATGAACATATTTTCTTTTAGATTTTATTTGCAACATTAACTACTATATTTTCTACTTAGTAATACGTCGCAGCTTTATTTGAATTGTTGAATTAGAATATGGAACTCCTCTTCACATTTTCTTTCTTTCTTTTCCCTCTTCAAACTGTATTGTCTTTCTTAACTTCTTTATCTCTTGCCCAAATATATGCCACTTTCTGATCTCTTTCCTCTTATCCCTCCAATTTCCTTTATCATTCATTCCATTCTAGATTGCTATGTAGTCCAACTCCAATAACCAATTATCCCTTACATACAGATATTACTATAACTATATAAAAGCTAATGAGGCGATGACTTTTCACTTCACTTTTGCGCTGATATACACTTTCATCTATGTCTCTCCCCCACTTTTGTAACAAAAATGAAAATCAAGTCTAATTCCAATATCAAATACACCTTAAGAGACGAATGACATTCTAAAAAGGCCCTGAAGGAAAACGAAGTATGACCTGAGATTTTAGTCCACTTGTCTAAGAAACTAACCAAACATAAATTAAGCACGCATGAAGAAAGATAGAAATTCAACAAGCTACTTGATAAGCATGCAAAGGAAAGGACAAAAGATAAACCTTCGCAAACATAACTGCAGCTTGCTGTAAACCCATTTTCAGTTTGAGTGAGAAATGAACTTCTGATGAAATCAACAAATTTCTGCTTGGTACAGATTGAAGGCAAGAAAACAATGTCATATTCATATCGATGAAGATTCAATAGTACAACACAATGTTATTGTTTTAAATGGATAAAGTGCTGTGTAATTGCACTTTAAATGATTGCTAAAGAATTTAAAAGTATACTTTCCGATGTACCCAAAACAAAAGATTTTAGAAACCAGATGAAATTCAAGGTTAGTACTGTTATAAATAGCTTTGATCATACATAATGAGTAGCATATGTCTTGTAAAAGTTCCACTTGGATGCTCAGACTTAAGAATACATATTTTTACCTGGGCATCTTCATAGGTTGACATGTATCCAAATGATACTCTAACAGCTCCAGTTGGCTTTTCATGTATTATATCATTGTCATCCCAGCAAGCATGTCCAGCCTGAATTAAAATAGAACTTAAATGAATACTTAAGTGCTTCACCTTGCTATAATTGAAATAATACAACATAAGAGAGTAATGGCTTGATTATGCCTCTCTCGTCTCGTCCCTCTATGTCAAGTAGAACTCAGTCAATTAAAATGTACCTCTAAATTCAAAAGAAGATCCTCATTAGACAAGCCAAGATTTTTTGCACATGCACCAGGATTGCAAAAGCAACCTGTCTACATAAAAACAGAGGACCAGCAGAGTAAAAACCATGGGAATCTGTAAGTGGCCTGGTTTCTAAGAATTAATGAAACTCATCAAACATCACCATCACAAGACACACAGGAGCAAAGAAAAAATAAGATGGACTGACAACAGATGAAAACCAATTCATCAGAGATACATTGCAACAAAAATATAAAAAATATAAAGAAAAACAGTGGAATCACACCATTATGACCACCACACTATCCATAGCAAGAAATGCACTGAAGGGTCCCCAGAAAACAATGGACAACATTAAGAATAACAAGAGGTAAAGCCATGTAATGCTTTATTAATTCAGTCTCAGGTATTAATATCAATCAAAATCAGCATTTTCACCCAATCACACAAGAGCACTCAACAAAAAGGATTTGAGATCATGCTAATCCATAGCTCGATAGTGTGAACTGGCTTGTCTTCCCAAACATTGTGTATTAGAAATGAAAACAAAATTTTGAATTCAAGAAAAACTGGAAAAGGGAAGAATCAAGAAAAAATAAAAAAAGGTTACACATGCAGATAAGTGTTTGCTGCATTTTACCCGTAAGTGAATTCCAGACAAGGAAGCCAGCTTTTCCACCTCACGGTATCCAAACCAAGAGCCATCTGGCCTTTTCAAGTTGAATGCCACTATTGGACCTGACTCACTACAGACTATCTGTAAAATTGAGGAGATTTCTTTATGAAACTTAACATGCCCGAGATAAGGGGGACAAAATATTTGCAATAAGCTCAGGAGCATTAGAGCATTAGATATGCACATGAAACAGAAAATATATGACGTTTAAATGGCTAAATCCAAAAAAGTACTACACAATCACACATTTGAAATCCACACTTGTGTTGGAAACAGTAATTACAGAGTAACGGACTCGGGATTCATTCTGTTGGTCATTCCTTCCAAATAGTGTAATTAAAGTCCCAATATTTTTCAAAAACCAAAAATAATAAAGGCAGACCCCACGTCACATCCAGTTATACTAACCTTTGAAGGATGGCCTTCATAAAGTTTGCAGACAATAGCTCCATTATCATGTCTTAAAGCCAAAAGCATCTTCTTGACATATTTGGTAAGCGAGGCCGTATGCCTAAATGGCCATTAAAGAATAGATATCAGTAGATTTGCTGTTAACCTCAAGAACAATGTACTGAAAAAGCATCAGATCAAGATAATAATTAATGTATAAAAAATTAGTTCTAATTCTTTTCCATTTTGATACAAAGCACATCCAACAGTGTAAAATAACTCTTAAGATCATAAAAGTCAAATTGTTCTATTATGGAAGTCACTAACAATCAAATTCCAAATCAAAATTTAAAACCAGAGTGTAGGGTTCAGGGACAGCTGAAACCCTTCAAGTCTTTCTTTAAATACGGCCTTAGGCTCAACAAGATTGTCTCTAGATATTATAGGGCTCTTTTCAATTAAACAAACACAGTGAACTTGATTTGTGCTGAGAACCAACATTTTCATGGTCAAGCAATGAGTAGCAAATAAAATTTTGCAGTTCTCACTTACATTAGATAATTGTAATTTAATTCATTTCAGAGAATAAATTCTCGTTTACTTCCCCAAAATAAGGAACCACAGATGCTGCGTTAATCCTTGGCAAGCTCCTGAATAGAAGATTCCAGCATTACGACAGAATCCAATCCTACATAGTAATTGCCAACAAATTCTCCTTTCCAAAGGTTTCATGTACCAGAGTGAGACAAATATGAAATATGAAAGTCATCTTAATCATATTGTGTTAGGGACCCTATACCTAAGCCTCTATTAGTATATACTAGAAAGGCTTAGAAGGGGTTAATGAGAGAAGAGAGACCAAATAGCAATGAATAGGGGCTAATTAGCAAATAAAAATAATTAAAGATATTAGGTCAGTGGGGGTGGGGAAAAGGGGGATTTTTATCGTGTATTTTGCTTTGAGAGCTGTTAGCCGTCAATGGCGGGAGAACGCTTGAGTCTCTATAGTTATCTTTCCCTTTTTATTACTGCTACTCAATATATCGTTGCTGTTTCTCTTCTCCTACTGTTCTAGTGTGCTCTTTATTGCTCTGTTGTCGTGTTCTGCTGCTATATTCTGTTGTTGTGTGGGTTGTTGAGGGCTGAGGTCCAACATATTGCACCTTATGAATTGCAAACCCACATAGAAACAAGCCCTATGAAAAAAAAAGGGTTGCTAGCTAGCAATTCACTGTTATACTCATTTTGAACACTCATACAACATGCAACAAAGGTTGAATTATGTTGACAACCAAGCTAACAGAAAAGCACAGAATAACTATCAGGGGTTTGGACTGATGGCAGGGAGGTAGGATTCATCTACTAAGGTTTAATCCTGGTAACTAAAAGGGATGATGGTTCTTTTATATTCCAATTCCCATCTATCAAAACAAGATCAAAATCACAGAATGCATCTTCATATATACGAAGTATCCACCAAACAGATAGACATAAATTAATGCAAATGGACAAAAATCCATCCTCCAATTTCACTATCGACAGATTATCATGGGATAATAGTTCATCAGCTAATTAAGAGACCAAGGATGTCCAATGACACCTTTAATTTGCTATGACATGATATGAACAACATGTTGAATGGCTTTAAAAACTCCTTGAGAAGCCTTCATACTTGCCAAATTCCCACAAACCCCTTTCCTTTAACTTTTTCCATTAAACATGTTGAAGGAAGACACATGTAACAAGTTTGGTCCACATGGATAAGCAAAGGTGAACAAGTGCAGATATTTCAAAATTATCCAAACCATAGTGCAGGTACGATTCTAATGAATTGGTTACTATTTTATCAACATATTAATTTATTGGATTTAAAAATGAATAATTTATATTAAAAAGCATGCTAATATTTAATATGAATTGTAATTCTTTTTATTAATAACTAACAAATATTAGTCTATCAAACTTATTAAAAATTAATAATATATTACTGGTTGTATATAATAATAAATTAATTTTTTATTTATTATTTACTAATACTAATAAATAAGATGATCAATTTTTATATTTAATTTATAATTCATAGTTTTATAATATTAACAATAATTCAATTTATTTTCATTATTAATAAATGAAATTGTGAAGAACTATTATTATTTTATTAATTCATCATAATTACATATTAATATAACTAAATATTTAAAATGTAATATTAATTTATTTTCTTAATAATTAAAATATATTATTTGATCACATCTTACTTAAAATATATTAAAATATGTAGTATTAATTTGTGCCACAAAATGCACGTCTTACTTCCTTTAATGATGAGTAACTTTTTAGCATCAGCACACAAATAAAAGAAGAATCAATGAAGAAAGTTAAGTTGTTTTTGAATTTTCATCACAGACCAAAAACAATCCGTGGCCAAGTCTACGCACCGTCTAATTGCAGATACAGTTAGGGAATTGAGAATTTTGAATCCATGGTGTATAGATGATATGCTCAAAAATGATATTGTACCATCCTCAAAAAGCTCCTCAATACCTTCTCTTCTTTTAACAAAATCCATGTCAGCAGACGAAGCAGCAACAGTGCCTAAAATGCTTTTGAAATTAACAAATAATAGAGAACCACACAAAATTCATATACATAATGCAATGATATTCTTTACTAACCTCCACTAAAATAAGTTTTCTTCAGAAGCTTGGCAGCATCTGTAAGATAGTGATAACGAAAGAGATAATTAAGGAGAAAAAAAAATACAAATAATTAAAGCTTCAATTATATGGTGCTTACGTTACAAATAACTATATTTCAAAAAATTGAAAAAGATAGAGAGAGCACGTGAGTAGGAGGGGCAAAAAGAACTAGTGCAAGTACAAATGCTTATTTTTCTAAAGAACCACAAAATGTTGAACTCAAATGAATATAAGTGTGAAATGGGAAATTTAAAGCATATTTAAGATTATTCTATAACAGAAGTCTATGTTTTATATGGTGCAGCTACGGAAAGCTCGTTTTTTATGCAAACAAGTGTTCTTCCACAAGTAGAAGTTTATTATGATATGTGAAGACTAACAGAATTCAACTGCGCCTAAATTGGCAGCAAAAACGACAACAAAAAACCAATTCAACCTTAACAATTTGTTCAAACCAGCTTCTAGCATCATAAATAGATATAGGGCTTGACTCTTGATACAACCTCATATCCTTGCTTTAATAATTAGTTCAACTTATTTTCTATTCTTCCCCACCTTGTTGATTTTAGAAATTTAGCAAACTACATAAGGATTTTCAGGATTCATCTTATAAACAGTTTCATTTCCTCAAGTTAGAACTAACTTACTGCTATTCTCTCCATCTATGAAACTATAACTGTTCAAATTTTATGGGAACTCAATGTAATACTGTGAAACTATCGACAGCAGACACACAAAAGAGTTAGGGTAAAGTACTGGAATTACAGAACAAGCATAACACTTTATAACTGCTACTGCATAGAGGAAGAAAGGCTTGGCATACGCCAAAATTATATTTAGGTGCCATCCCATATTCTATAATGTCAACCATATATAAATCTGTAGCAATATTACCCAAGGTTTTCAAGTGAGGGGCTGCATTAAGGCATCAAGAGCTAGATTGCACGATGAGAAAAGTATGTGCTTGCTTGACAAAACCCAGGTGTCATGTTTTGAGTAACATAAATTCTGACGCAGTATAATCCATGTTTCCATCATAGTGGCAGAGGACAAATGGCTTACCATGTTGAACAATGAGAGCACCAAGTCCAGTAGGATAGCCAAACAGCTGGATTAAAAAGAAAAAAAGGAATTCAAAATATCAACATCAGATGAAATTATTCTAAAAAAAATTAAATCCAACTCATGGGTATATGAGTACCTTATAGAATGAGATCACAACAAAATCAGCATGATATTTTGACAAATCTGGAGGCTGGGTCGCAAGTCCTTTTGCAGCATCAATCAAGACCATCCACTGTCCCCTAGAGTTTGGATGAATAATTTGTGAATATGAATAATAATAATAAATTTAGAATCAGTAAAAGTTTAACTTGCTCCTGGCATACTAATTAACTAGAGATTTCTATGATCACTAAAAATATTCACAGTTAAAAGTCCAACAGTTGCACTTTTTGGGGTATCTATTGAATGATCTTTCAGTTGTAATTTTAAAAACTTTATAAAACTCGAATTATTGAAGGCCTGTTTTCAATATTTGATGTGCAATATAGGACAAGACCACATTGGCTAAGAGTGGAGTCATTGAGCTATTGGGACTAAGAAAATGAAAACTAATCTTTGATGACATGTTAAGATATCACAACATCCTTTGAGAATTCCTACGAGAATTGAACATCACATTGAGAGGAATCTTGTAATTGTTCAATTAGGAAACCCCACCTTATGCAATAAGGGAGTTTGAGCTTGATGTAAATGGTTATCTCACTATAAATTTCAGGTATTATATATCGTGAAAAAGTTATCGTGAACTATATAAATGCGTGTATGATATTTATTAGAAACAAAGCTACTTGATTCAAAGATGTATGAATAAAACAATGAGAAGACGGTAGACCAATGAATGAATATGAAAGATACAATTCCTCCAAACTTGGTCCAAATATAGTATCTTTGCAGTTAATGTAACTAATGCAAAGAACTATACAAGTAAATCATAAAGCATCACCAATCATTTGTCCAAAATATCCCTCTCAAAAGCATGTCACTCTTATTAAAGATGTTAAGAGATTTTGTAGCTAATACTATCATATGTATCTTACACAAAATATAACTTTTATGATAAAATTGTGTTACTTATTAAGAAATATCATTATCATTAAACATGTATTCCTCAAATTTTATTACTATTTTTAAGTATATCATATCAACTAGAAGCATAGTATTATGTAGATGTATGGTTATAAGAATATTAGATTCTTTTTACTTCCTATTTTCAACTTACTGGATGAAACTAGATGTTCTTGAATTACTAAACTATAATAGGCAAGTCTAGAACACATACTATCAAAATTGACCACATCTCCAATATATAATGAGTGTGTTGTAGCCTACATTCTGGAACGATAAAACCCATAGTGAATAGTGAACACCAATGGAAATTTTAGGCCAAAGTGCGACTGATGAAAACGATAACTTACTTGGAATATGGAGAACCATCCAAAATTTTTTCTGATTCTTCTTTTACAGAGTTCACCAAGTCAAGGCCAAATCTCAAACCTGAGAAATTGCACTCTGATGGGAATGCAAACAAGTTGTAAGTATCACCTGCAAATGCCCATAATGGTGAATGTACTATTCCTTAAAACAAACACCTGTCATTAAGATTTCATTTCTGCATTATCATTACATGACTCGTCAACACGTGACTCTTAATATTTTCAAAATAGGTCCCAAGCTTCTATGAAAAGATGATCTTGTCCATTATTGGCATATTTGGAGCACAGTAAGATTGAGAATCTTTTTCCCAACTCAAAAGAGGCTAACTGTACCAGAAAGTAGAAGGTTAAGTGTTCGACAAATTCAAAGTCTTTATGCTAATACTGTAAATAGTGAATCAAAAAGTTACCTGTAGGTTTTCCCTCCATAATTTTAGCTTTATTTCTCCTTTGTAGAGGGTGTTGCAATATTTTTACTGAATTTGAATGGTTTGTGGATGGGTGACAACAACGCAAAGGATTTTCAACATCTACAGCACATGTTGCAGCACCTTGACTTAGAGCATACCTAGATATTGTCAAGGGTAGGCAACCACTACTTCTAGAATCTTAACATAAAATGGAAAATTGCACAAGTTTTTCATGTCATATGAATCCTGCTTAATCAAGAATGACTTATTATAACAAGCTGGTAAATCCTAAGTTCATGGATATCACTACTCCATTGAACTAAAGCACTGCATCAATTATAATGAACAGGGTAAGTGTAGGAATACCAGAAAATGCAATAAGGCAATCAAACTATGAAAGCAGGATTGATTATTAGTCAGTTCAAGATAAGATAGAGGATTAAAAAAAATCTTCAAGATACTCTCTGATTTATTCTATACGGAAGGAAAGAAACAAGAGGATCTAGAAGACTGAGGAAGTTAAGAAGTACAACTTAGCTGCAGACATCATCAACTAGATCAAAGTCATTATGATAGCTAAATTTAATCAGCATGATCTATCCACAGGAATGAAGACCAAATGGAATTTGTAACAAATACTGTTAATTTTCATGTCTTTGTAATTTGCTTTTGTAATTTATTTCAAAGTGGACACATTGTAATGTTGAGATAGCTTTGCTATAGTTAATTCAACCCTTATTCAATTTTTTTTTAAAAAGATACTCTCTGATTCCGAGCACACTATTGTGGTTTTCCATTGTGTACATAAAGCAGCTATCATGGCTCCAAGGAAAGGACTCCCCAACCAGCTTTAGCGCCGCAGTTGCCCCAGAAGTGAATATGCATTTGTAATCTTTTGCAGATGCATTGCAGTAGTCAAGAACCTGTATGACAAATATAGCCCTCAGTTGGTCAACAGCAATAAACATGAGAAAAGCATCAACCATGGCATTTATTTTTACTATCAGATGTCAAGAAACTAAAAAGCACAAAACTTTATGCAATAAGGTAGATCCAATACTATACATGCCAAACCCTACATCACCACCTCACACAAAAGATCATTAGATGGAAAGTGGAAATAGCCCAAGCACACTATAACTTGTCTGTGAATGAAACTTAAGTTAGGAGACCACAGCCTCAACTTAAGCACTCTCGAACATAAGGTTCACATACCAAATCAAGGACCAACAAAACCAAAAGATTATACTATTAGATGAGACCTAGGTATAGATTGCTTATTAACTAAACATCAATTTCACATTTCACATGCTAAGGACGAATAAACAGAACTTATTTGCATAGGAGAAGGCAGCAAAGATGTTTGGATTTTAGGCACATTACTAAAGTACAATAGGTGTAAATATTGCACATCTTTTACAAGTCGAAGAAAGTATAAAGTTTTGCAGGGCCAGATGCACAGTGACTTCTCTTTTCAGAGTGCATTTTTACAGCCCACCTACTTATTGAAACATGTTTTACATCAATATTGTCCATGAAGTAGTTTGGAACTTCCAAATGTTCAATGATTTAAGCAATGGACAATTCAAGGAAAGGGGAACGGCCAATATTTAGTATATCATGATCTAAAAGAAAAAGTTGTTGTCTTCTTTAATAGCAAAATTTTCTTTGGTCTGGAATCAATTCTAGGAACAGAGCAAAATATGAAGGGAAATTAATTGCTTTTACCTAAAAAAAGACTTTTCAGTCCCTAAGTTAGCTATAGGAAAATATTACGTGAAACTAGAATGAAGGAGGTGATTGATTCACAAGTGATTGACAGAAGTTTATAGATAGAAAGTTAAGAGAATCAGCAAGATGAAAGAGAGAGAGAGCATATCATTTTCATTAGTTATCGGATACGATCATTACAAAAGCTATAAGAAGGATATTTGTTTTCATTGTGTATAAGGTACATGTATTAAGTTTGTTACATCAATATGTGCAGAACAATGCAATTTAAATTTAAACAACTAGTGGTGCAACATTATTTTATTTTCTTTTCATCCTTGTTCTTCTCATTCATTTTACGAAACACTATCTCCTCCTTCAAAAACCTTGAAGGTTTGCTTAAGGGAATCCCTTTTGTAGCCCAAACAAGGTCTCTGTGAGAATCTGTTATAATAAGTATAGATATTGTCTATGAAGCACGGACACAGCAAAATAAAGCCGTGTCCGCGTGTCGGACACGTGTCCGTGTCAGACGTGTGTCTGACATGAACACCCACAAAAAGTGCATATATATGCTTTATATTTTTTTAGAGGGGCTTATAAAGTACAAAATATGTAT
>JANZXV010000004.1:16619691-16631595 GCA_027576455.1 Erythroxylum roigii | reverse complement strand
TATTATAATTAAAACAATAACAATAATTATTATTATTACGGTTGGAGAAGAGAATAAGAGGAAAATATAAGAGTTGGAGAAGAGGAGAAGAGGAGAAGATGGCGCATTGGAGTTCAATTCACGTGGTTTTAGACAGGAATTGAATTCATTAAAAAAGTGGGATTTGAATTCTTGTGGAATTGAATTCACCCTCTTTTTTAACTTCCAAACAGATTAGATTGAATTCAATTCCTCGCATACCAAACAGGCTGTAAAATTTCGCTTTTCGCGATTAAGCATTTTTAGCTTCTAGGTGTGTGTTAGCGATCCTCCAATGGCGTTGACCGGTTGCAAGTACAGTTGCGAGACTGGTGATGAAACCCTAGAATGGATAAACGCTATCGTTAGTTTTATCAAACCTTACCATTCCCTCATAAACGCTCATGTTGTGAATTTCTTCAAGGATAGACTTTGGGAATCCATCGATAAAGACTGGATTCACTGCTTGCGTCACGAACCTGTACAAAATCTCCTCCTCGTTCCTTCTGGTGTGGTTCAGGTGTTTCTTCTTCTTCTTTTTTTAATCTCATTTTCTTCCAATTCACCCCCCTTGCATGATGTTCAGTTTACTTCAAATTTTAACTTAATTACATGATAGGATCACTGGCCGAATTCACTCAAGGAATTTGTTAAAACTATAAGATCTCTTGTGTTCCCTAGAGAGCAAGTGGACTTACATAAGGTTGGTTTTCCATATTCTAATTTCCTACATATATGCTGTTTTCTTTGGGATGAGGAGTACATTGGCATTTGTTGTTTTAGCAGTTAGTGGCTTGTAACTTATGCTGTGTTGTTTCTCTTTGCACAAGAAATTATTTTTCAATGATATTCCATTCCATTTTTTATTTTTCTTTTTTGACATTTGGTTTTTGTCAATGTTTATTTTCCATTATCACATGCAAATGATTTTGCAAATGTTGATTTTCCAATATCGCATGCAAATTTATAATTTGTTTGTTTGCTATTCTTGTACTTTGTAGGTCTTTCCTGATCTGAACTTGACATTGCTTAATAGTGTTCTTGCACAAGGGATGAATATGAAGAAAAAGCATGAAGTAAGGGTTCCTATTTGTTATCTCCATATATTATGTATTTTTTTAAAGTTATTTTTCATTAAAGAAGAAATGAAGAATAAAGGAGAGAAGAATTCAGAAGAACGAAGAGAGAAGATAGAAACACAAAGAAGAGAGAAGTAAAATACTTAATTCATACTTTCTTACGTATGAAAACAGTTCCAGGCACTTTTTATTCTCCTTTTTAGATTCAAATCCATCACTAACTTTTATACATAACAATTTCCCCTACCACAGAAAACCTTGCCCATAAGGTTTATTAGAAAAGTTATTAAGGAGGTTTGCAAAATAGATAGAAAAGAAATAACCACCCTTTCTTCTTCTTGACAAAAGTAGGCTTCTTTCCATCACATTTTTGCAATTGCCCAATAACATCTGATTGTTATTTCCCTCTAAGTATTTAAGTTGGCGTGTGTGAAGGTAGAGAGTGGTTTTAATTTCGCTGCCGAGTGCTCTTTGTTAACATCAATGGTGAATGAATGCATGAGATTTTCAAATGTATTCCTTACCATTCTCCTGTTTTGTAGTCACCACAATACCCATATTGAAATTCAAGCTGCTTATAAGGCCCCCTTAATCAAAATCACTGTCCATCTTAATGCCATAACACTATCATAAAATTTTTTACTTTGTACATTGGCTGTTGCTATATCTAGAACAAGCGTTATACTCTCTGAAGCAACCATCTCTTGTGATTGTATAAATTGATTGGACATTGATCGTAGGTTATTTATCTAATATTCATGGCAATCAAATTCTATTTGAATTTTCTGCATCCATTTCTCACTTTGAATTTTAGACTCCTTGAGTTCTGGGATACTTTCTTTAATCTTTTCAAGTGCTCGTTCCCAATCATCTTATGTATAGCCAAGGGTCGTAAAGCTTTTGATACCATATGTTTTGGTTGTTTTTTGTTAAAGAAGAAATGAAGAACAGAGGAGACAATAATCTAGAAGAAGGAAGAGAAAACATAAAGAAACACGAAGAAGAGAGAGAAGTAAAATAATTCATACTTTCTTACTTATGAAAACAATTATTGGCACTTTTTATACTCCCTTTTAAATTCAAATGCGTCACTAAATTTTATATGTAACAATATTGCTAAAGAACAATACTAAAGTTTTGATTGTTGTGTACCAAAATTCTAAGTTGTTCTTTGTCTTTGTTTACTAGCAAAAGGAATCACCTGCTAAGCAAGTAGTAACTAAGTGAAGGCAAATCTTATAGTTTGCATAACAAGTTCATATTTTCTTTGAACATGGTGAGCTGATTACACATTTCATACTTCCTTCAGTCAAAATTGATGCTAAATCCTAATAGTTAATCTTGTGTGCATAGGTAGAAGTTCTTTCTGCCGTTGTTGATTCAATTGCAAATAGTGTGAATGCTCAAACCATAGTTGATGTTGGTGCTGGCCAGGTGCACCCTGACTTCAATTTTTGTTATTGCAGACATTATAATCAATCTTGTTTCTATATTGTTAGCATCATCATCATTGGTATTGCTACTTTGTCTTGTTTTATTTGCTTTTGAATTTTGTTACCAAAAGCAATTGATTATACTTAGACAAACTGCCTGACAAGTCTTCTTTTTTACTTTTTAACATTTGCATTAAACTATTCCTTTAAGCATCCTATATTTGATTTATTACTAGGATAATGAATGTTATTCTTGGAAGCAATTTGTGCTTTTTTATCAAAAACTAGAACATCATCTATTTCCTTAAGTTGGTGAAAAATTTGTAGTTCCATACAATTAAATACTGATTTATGCAAAAGAACTTGAGAGTTTATAAAAGAAATAAAAGAGAGCAAATTAGTATACTGCGGAAGAAGAGTAGGGGTACTAATAAGTTAGGTATGTTTCCTTATTATATGGAAAGTAGTAGTAAGTTAGATATGTCATCCGTTGTAGATATGTTATCTTGATTATTTAGGTCTTAAAATATATATTTTTATTGGAATAGGATTCAATTTTATTTTGGATATATTATTTAGGAACCCTTCACTACTTGAACAAGAATTTTAAGAACTTTTCTATATATATATGCGTGTACTCAACCGTCCAATAATAAGATCTTGAATTTCTTTATAAACTTGGAACTTTCAATCAAAAGGTATGATTTCTTTAAAAGTGATTTTTAGACTCTAGAAGTGATTCCTAGTTCTACCCTCTATTGCTTGTTTACTTCACTAAAATTCTAATAATTCTAGCCTAATTTTCCAGCAACCAAAATCCTAAAATTCTAGTCATATTAAACCCCAAAATTTAAACTATGCCAAACATGAAATTTCAACAACCTAAGTTGAAAACCCAAACCTAAAACTTAAATTCCAGCAGTCAAATTTTATAAGTTTGTGGGTTCTAGCTACTGGTTTGATATATCTTCTATTTGTCCCACATCATTGATATACATTTGCTTCAATTTGACAATTTGATCAAACCTCCTTTCAACAAGAAATGCGTGTTACTTTTGAAATCTCTTCTTTGTTGAATTGAATTGGATTGTCTCCCCAAATGCTAATGTGAATTTTGGGTTGTTTGATATTAGGATTAGAATGCTAACACAATTTGAGATAGTAATAATTATGGTACATGATTTGGAATCTTGATCAGATTTTATGGTATGTTTCAAAGCAATTAATATTAAAGGAAAATCAATAGCAAGCAACCAATCATTACATGACTAGGTTTGCTCCTTTATATAAAATGAAAGAAATCATTCAATTATTTCCATTTATAAGTAATAGTAGATTTAGAACTCAAGTGGAACAATTGTTGGTGCCGTTGTTGGTGATATATTTCATGTCCTCCACTTGTTGGTGAGTTACGTATTCCCTTTTAAAAGAGCAACAGTAGGATTTCAATCTCAAATCTTGTGTACTAGTTGGGATTTTCTCCATCAGAAAGGGTGGGTATAGTGAAGCAAGTCTTGTCTTGATAAAGGGGCTTGAATCCTCCTTGATTTATATTAAGTTATGGAACCCACGCCCTGACTAAAATTTGGTTAATTACTTTTCAATGGAGAGCCCTTACTAATAGTTTTTGTTTGTGTTTAAACCCTATCAGTATTTTTATTCTTGTGACAAACCCTAAGATTTATTTCTAAACCTATCATTTTTTCTATAATTTGAAACTCTAGAAATCCTAAGTTTGCAGCATGCTTAGATTAAGTTTAAAAATATCCTGCAAATTTTTGCATTAACTAAATTCTAGAACTGAAATTTTCTGTTGACATCTGAATCCTTCTATCGTTCTTACATCAATATTCTTTGGAAAAGAATTTTATGTATTAGATGTGTTTATGCAAAATCAAAGGGGTATATGGCTCTCCCAAATCTTATAGTTACTCAAGTACTCTATATTGAATATCTTGATGCTCTTTACCTACAAGCTTCTAGATTTTAGAGACAGTGTATACAAATAAAATTGTCTTTCTGTTCCTCATATCATAGGATTGGAATGAATTACCATGTCAAGAATCAACTTATGATATTGATGAGTGCAATGTGATAAAAGTATTCATATTGTTCTACATATATTTGAAAACAGGCATAAAAAAATGAACTGACAAGCTATAAGAGAGCCTAGCATCTGTAATAGTTTATTTCCTTCGAATTTTTAAAAAAAGGAGCTATGTGCGCACAATTGTTGTTGCTTTACCTTTCTTCTTTTCAATGCTATCATTTTTCATGAATATTGGTTGTATTTGAATCATAGCCTACAACAGCAGTGAATACAAGCATAAGAGCTGCAGTTGTTAAATTTTAATTTTGAGAGTAGATATCTTTGCTTTCAATGTAATAATCAGTGTATGCATGTATTCTTTGCTTCTTAAAAAGTTTTCTTTTCTCTTCTCTGATTTTAGTTGTTAATTAGGGATATCTTGCTCAAGTTCTGTCCTTCCAGTATCGACATTCAGTAGTTGCTATTGATGCTTCTTCTCATCATGGAAAGGTTATTGACGCACGTGCAGAACGAATCAGGAGATATTATGTTGCTCAGATGAATAAATTTGAGTATGAAATGCATGAAATGGTTTCTTTTCATCTTGTTGGTTTCTCTACATTTGTTTTTTCTTCTGTGGAAGTGGTATATGTTTTTAGGAAAGGGAGACTATATGTTTGAACATGGCTTTACTTATGCATCATTTGATGGATGCCTGAAGAGAATAGCAATCAATTGATATGGTATTGAACTTTTAGAATGAGATAACATTGACTGGGGGATGTAATATTGTTTAATTTTGAAGGTGTTTCTGGTTAGTTAGTTGGTTGCTATTGATATCTGTTCCGTAGATTGTTCATCGAGTCCTTAGACTGTGTCCTTGCTGGAATTTTGTATACCCAAATGCTTTCTTAGTCCTTGTCTACCAACCAAATTGTCATTGTAGGTTTCCCTTCAAGGGTTGAGGTGCTATTGCCATGTGATTGTTTGTTAAGAAATTCTTTTTTCTTTTATAATTTTTTTCTTAGCTCAGGAAAGAGGATACCTGATGTGCCAAAGACAATTACATGCCACGTCATGTCTACTAACATGTTGAGAAATTTGACTAAAATGTCACTGACTGGAGATGATGTAGATCGGCCAGAACTGATTGGACAAGTTGAAGGAAATAAAATGTCATTCTTACTTACTGGATTACATGCTTGTGGTGATCTCTCAGTAACAATGTTGAAGTAAGTTCTTTCATAAGATTTAAATATATTATTTTTGCGAGTATATTTACCCATGGTTGAGGCTTGGTCTTTGCATGCTAAGCTTTCTTAAGCTTAGCTAGTTGTGCTTATTCAGTTGCAATAAATTTGCTTACATATAAAAATTCTTTTGACATCTCATAACCATAAAGAGTGTGAAAGTTACCTTGCTTGAACTTCTTACGGGGAGCATTTACCTCCTAATGGTCTAACTCAAAAATCAGATTGTGGAATGAGGCATTTCCTCATGTTTTTATGTGGAGGAAGCTCATTCTCATCTAACCAAAAGGTTAGCTAGGATACATCCCTTTGAAGGGAATCAATGATAACCTCATCTTCCTATCCTAGTCACTCATGTTTACCTACCTAACAGCTTCTTCTGATCACCATGATGTTTATGCATTTATGTATGCAGTTCTAATATCCTTATTTACTCCTGCCTATTTTTCTTCCAAATCTCTACTCTTTATGGCTGTTCTTTTCTAATTTATATGCTTACGGGAATAGGACCTTTTTGGAGTGCGAAGAAGTTAAAGCAGTTGTTAGCATTGGCTGCTGTTACAACTTGCTATCAGAAGAATGTTCTCATAGCGGTGTGTCTGGCTATGGCTTCCCAATGAGTCATGGTATTAAATCTGTTGGAGTTTCACTTGGGAAAAATTCTCGTGATCTTGCATGCCAGGTGTGTGAATATCATAATCTCGTTTATTGCTTAAGATTCATGGAAGCAGTATCATGGTAATATCCAATCTGTATGGAAGTTATACGTGGTTGCTGACTAAATTTCTTCCGCATAGTCATTAAATAAAGTAACAAGGTTAGTGGTTTGGACATTCAATGGCCAAGACAATTAGCACACAGCCAAATTGCTGCAACTAAATAGATCTTTTGTTCAGTTACTTATTTTGTATTTATGTCTGATGATTGTTGAAATGGGTGTTTGTTGTTTGATTGATAGGGACTGTAATATAGAGATGCTAAAGTTTTGTAAGTTGGTGTAAGGGTTCCTTTGCAAAATAGTAATTTCTCATGGTATTGGACTGATCTGTAAGTTGGTGTAAGGGTTCCTTTGCAAAATAGTAATTTCTCATGGTATTGAACTGAAAAATATGCAAACATACATAATATGTTATGAAGTCCAATATGAAACAATCTGGAACTATGAAACACCTTTTCTCGTGTACCAGATGAATCTGATATATAAATTGCTTGGGAACTTATTACTTCAAATTCTCTTTATCTTGGGAGCCATTTTACCAATAACATTATCTTTGAAAGAAAATTACTTTTTATCCTGTGTAACTTTTAAAAAATGATTATTATCCTTTTAGCTGTTCAGTGAATTATATGTTTTAAGTTTATTGCTCTTTTTATTTGCAAGTCTAGATAACCCATTGTTCACATTTGTAGTGCTTAATGATCATGGTTTGTAATTGCACATATACTATTTTTGATTGTGATAATTAGTCGAGATCTATTTTCAGATGATACAGGCAAGGAATTAGCTCAATGTAATTAAAGGATGGACTCAATATAATATGCCTTTTTCTTAACGAATGCACCTTTATAATTGAATATATTGAAACTTTTTTGTTTAATGAGCAAATGTTTTGGTCTCTTTTCCTTTCATAATGTGCAAGGGTAGATGAATGATGTGGGAAACCTATTGCTAGTAAAAGGTATCATTTGTAATAGAATTTTGTATCTCAACAATCAATGTATGGGGGTCAATTGGGATCTTGAAGTTTTTCGGATAATATTTTCTTCTATTCTCAAAAATAATTGCATCAGTATTTAAGGGAGAATACAAACCGAATGACCCCTATAAAATAGGAAGCTAACTGATAAGGGATAAGGTCCTATGCAATCTGGTGTAATAAAATAAATATGAATAGTTCTAATTTTTTCTGAACAAGTTCTATGAAAATTGACCTTGTTGTTAAAAGTTAAATTTGTTTCATTGGTCTGAATAGTTCTACTACTGATAAGATAATATATACCAGTATTGTTTCAATAGAGATTCAGACCATGAAAGTGCCATGCTGTTGAGAAATTCATTTTTGTTAACTTTTTGCTCAAGTTGTTACAGTGAAAGAATACTTTCTTTGACTTCTTCTTCTATGGGTATTGTTTCAGAGTGCAGAGAGATGGAGTTGTCTTGAAAATGATGCTGCTCTTCATAATTTCGAGATGCATGCTTTCCGAGCTGCTTTTCAGATGGTATATGATTGTGATTTGCAATAGAATAGCTTATCATCTTTAAGTTTTGAAACCTTTGCTAGTTTTGTGAGTTTTGCAAGAAATATTTTTGAAACATGTTAGCCCAGTCTCGTACTTTATGTGTAGCTGGACTTACATATTGTTTGTGTCACCATAATGATCCTTCTGCAAATTTTGTAATGCATTTGATTGATTTAATATGGTTTTCTATTATATAAATTGCTTTTCATCTGTTTATGACTTAGTTTGCAACTATGATTAAAATTGCTGATATTTGAACTGATTTCCTTTGAATTTAAATTTGTATATGTTTGTTAGGAAACACTAGTGAACTTTGATAATAATTATATTTCCTAGGAAAGTTGGGTTAACTAAATTGTTTGAAGTTAAAAAAAAAAGGTGCAACATGTTTTTGGTGCTGATTAGTACTTAATAAAAAAGCTCAGGTATTGATTAGCTTTTTTGGTTGGTAAAATTGAACTTAGCTTGTTTAAAATATTGTTTTAAAATGTATCTCTTGAAGTCAATTTCCAATGTCTTTAATTTCCAAAGCCTTTATAATGAGTAATATATACAGAAGGGTAACACCCTGAGTTATTTGTCCTTTATTTTTCTTGTCAAGAGATATTTTAGCAATTATTTTTGGATTATAGAAATAATTACTCTTACAATCATTAAATTTAACAGTACAGATTGAAGAAACTTTTGGATTGTCTGGTATAGACAATGATATGAGGAACATTTATGTTTTTGTTGTGTGAACTCTTTGCCAGAGACAACCTTTCTTCCTTTCTCTTATAGAAAAGTAATCCTGTTTTTCTATGTTGTAGAATTTAATTTTTGTAAATTTTTCCTTGTTACGAAGGTTCTTCTAAAATATTATCCTGAGCTCATTGGAACAAGTCCATCAATTGGGCGTCAAGGAAAGGCTTTACGTCGCCAACAACAAAGGAATATTTTGAAGTCTTCTCTCCATGGTGAAGAATTCAAATACTCATTATTGCCTCAAAAAATGGAATCATCATATTCTGGAATGCTTTATAGCCTTGAAGTTGTCCTTAGTTATGTATTCCTCCGGTAGAGAAAAGGAGTGAAAATGATTACACAAGCAAATGCCTGTGTTAACTAAATATATCTTTTTAGAATTGAGAAACAATAGTAGTTGCTTAAACTATGACTTCCCTTAAAATTGAGCTTGACAAGGAAAGAGGTGACAGGTTTGTGTAAGCCACTTGGTAACTGATTATTCTTTTCATTTTCCAGGCTATGATTCTGATTTGTTGTTGAGAAAAGATACCCTGCTGCATGAAATGCCTTGCAATGGGAGTACTGGAAGCGGAAGAACTGCTTCTGCCAACAAATGTTTACTATTCAAGAACTTCTGCTATTCTGGATTATCTCGACTTGCTCTTGAACCATTGCAGGAGACAAGTGTCCAAGAAATTTGGAAAGAAGCTGAGCCTTTTGCAGTATGTGTAATCTTATCTCTCTTGTGGGACTTATTAATTTGCCGAAAATATTTATCTTTCCTTAGCTTATGAATAGTTGTAAAAGAATTGCCTGCTTTGACATCTGTTCACCCCTTGCTTAATCCAATATGGCAATCTTTGTAATAACAAATCACATTTTTTGTTCTTTGGATTCTTCATGCGTGTAATGTTCATGGTTTACGATAACTGAAAGTTGAATAACGATGAAAAATAGAAATGTGTCTATCATGAGAATAATTTTTAGCTGGAGCTTGTTCGAGAGGATAATTGATGTTTTCTCCACATTTTGCTTTTTATCATGAATACCTATTTGAGTTTCAACATGAAGCTAGCCTCTAGCTTATCATTAATATCAAGTGGACACATATCTTGGTTAAAAAGTAGCCTGGTGTAAAATATTTGTTATTGATCTGCAATGCAACCAATGAAAGTGTATTTACTAAACAGTCTACAGCCGTAAAGTATAATCTTGCTGAATTTTCTCAACCTTCACCATAGTAAAATCAACAGAAATAGATGCAGAAAGCAAATGCAAAAGGGAAATGACATCTTTACTTTGACATTGCTACATGTACTTCGATGTTGGAGTTGTGTTGCATACTTGGATAACCTGAATATTGTAACATATTACAGAAATTTAGTTAAGTACAGAAATTTGGTTGCAACTTACTGATAGAATAAAGAATGGTTATATGCCATCAAGAAAATGCTTAATAACCTGATCCGTGTAGGATGATCGAAGGAAATGTTTGTCTAAATAGTTTACGTTCCAAGCCATCTTATCCAAAAAAAACCTCTTCCAATGTCTTGTTGATGTGTCTTAGAAGATAAAATGCCGCCTTTGTCGATCATCTGATCCATGTAGGATGATCGAAGGAAATGTTTGTCTAAATAGTTTACTTTCCAAGCCATCTTAAATAAAAAACCTCTTCCAACGTCTTGTTGATACGTCTTAGAAGATAAAATGCCGCCTTGGTAGATCATCTATTGAATAGCCTATATATATTGTTAGTAACAGGGATGGATGGTTATGGAAACTTTAATTAGTCCCATTCTTTCAGTACAGGGAAAAGACGATGACAATGGACTCTTAGACATTTGGTGATGGAAATTTTATAATTCAGATTATAGTTTAGAATCTTACTATGTCTAGGTTGGAGGTCTTCTGCAAGTTGATCAAACTGTCGTAGGTACCAAGAACTTACATGATGAACTTAACTGTAGATACCATTTTTATCCTTATATTTGTAGATAATAATTCAGATGTTTGCAAAATGGTTAAGTGGGTTTCTGAATGAGACAAGAATTACACTTGAGAGACCCTCACCCGAGTGACAGGTAAAAGAACTTGGTTGCCTTTTATCTATTAACGAACTCCTGAAGTAGATTATGTGGACTTTCTAGAGATGATGAGCTTGTTTCTAGTTTCTTCTTGTTGTTTCTCTGCACTTCTCACAGTTTTTTTTTTCTTTTTTTTTTTTTCCTTTTGTGATGGTAAGATTGTCTAGGTTGGCTTATTACTTATCTCTAACCAACGTACACAACAGGAACTTGTAGGGCCCTATTGGTCTCTTCGTGCTGCTTTAGGGCCCCTGTTGGAGACACTTATTCTGCTTGATAGGCTTTTGTTCATCCAGGAGCAAGGCATTTTGCATGAAGCATTCATGATACCGGTATTTAATCCTGCATTGTCTCCTAGAAATGTGGCCATAATTGCTAAAAGAAATTAATTGAAACTAATCAATAGGCTGATGATTGAGATTAGCACATCCACCTCCTATGTTTAATGTACTCGAGTTACTGAAACTCCTGTTCTGTTCATTTAACTGTTTTATTTGTTTGGCTGTTTCATTGTTTCAGAATTTTTGTACCCTAATCTAAATATTGAAAGTGTTGCAATACTAAATTTTCCACAACAATCTCAGAGCACAAATCGGCCTTTTACTTCATGTGTTTCAAGTGGTCTTACCTCTAAATTCTTCTGAACCACTAGTGTCGTTCTTTGTTTTTAGTTGAAGAGCATTCTTTTCAATCATGTTGGTTCGCATCGAATCGTTATTATAATAGCCATTGCATGTTTCCATGTTACCTGATAATCAAAGATCCTATGGTAACGCCTTATTGCTACTGACAAATGGTAGAGGTAGGATATGAACCTGATTTTAAGTGTCTGCCGTATTCCTAGTCTACTGTAATGGGAATCGACGTTGAGAAATGAGTACCTATACCATGTTAACTGGTGTTGAGAAATGAATACTATCTTTTTTGTCTTTTTCCGGTAAGTTGGAAATGAATAATACCTTTGGCCGCGTTTACTTTCTGAAAATTCTCTAGTTTTCTAGAAATTTTTTTCATAAAATAGAAAATAATTAGAAAACATGTTTA
>JANZXV010000004.1:16570438-16582324 GCA_027576455.1 Erythroxylum roigii | reverse complement strand
TTAAGCTAATTACAAAATTTTAATAAAACTAAATTAATAATAATTTTTATTAGTAATTAATATATTTAATAATATATATTTAATTGATAATAAATTAAGCTTCTGTACAATTTAAAAACCGGAATAATTTAAAATAAAAAACCAAAACCAAAAACTTAACTCAAACAATTAAAAAAAAGTAGAGCAAAGCTTTTATATTTCTAACGTTGATTGCCTCTGTCAAGAAAGAAAAAACGGAATAATTCTTTTTCTGTATACATTACTAACAATCACCGACTTGTAAATAAGTCTCCGCGTTGGAGTTGGAGAGCCAAACCAAATAAAACAGCAAACCGTCCCAAGTTGCAAATCTTTTCACATAGCCATTCGTTCGTTTTAGAACCCCAACATATACACGCTTTTGATCTCCGACACCGATTCCGATTCTCGAATTCCTTCTCCCCTACCACCGTTACCCATGCTTCTATCTCCAGGCCACTCGCCCCGAAACCTCTCTTCTCCATCCCCCTCCCAAACTGCGGCGCCTCATATCTCCAGAAATGCGTCTTCCTCCACGAAACGGGTTCTTGACGAAGACACCTACGTCGCCGCCATCGAGAAGATTGTTGAGCGCGACTTCTTTCCTGACATCTCCAAGCTTCGAGACCGCCTTGATTGGCTTGAAGCCATTAAATCCGGTGATCCAATTCAAATCCGGGATGCCCAGTTGAAGATCATCGAGCGCCGCTTTGGAAAAAGGGTAAATTCTTCCGAGACAACCGACACCCAAGGTTCTACTTTTTCCAGCAGTTTCACTTCTTTTGATGATTTCGACAATAATAGTAATAATAATGGTACACATAGAGGAGGAGATCTGTCCTACTCCGTTGATACGGATGATGGGATTGTGGACAATTCTTTGAATTTAGATGAGTTTTTTAGAAAGTATACCAGTGAAGATAATGAAAGCTTTTCCAAAGTATTAGACAAAGTCAATAAGAAGAGGAAAGAGAGATATGCCCATCTATACTTACAAGATTTTGAAAAGGAATCGATTGAGGATGCTCCTAAGAGACGTGGGATAATTACTGATGGTTATGGCACTTCTGATCAACCTCCTAGCACTTTGGAGGGTTGGCGTTACACTCCAAACAATCTTTTGATGTACCACCCCCATGCCGAGGCTCCATTGACTGATGAGGAACGTGCCAATAGGTTGAAGGGTTTGACCAAAGAAATTAGCAGGTCCAATACTCGTTTCCATGGAAAAATGTTGGATTCTGGGCCAAAACATGGTGGCTCTGTCGATGTGCTCTATACTCCTGTTGTGGGAGCTACACCGCTACCTTCATGGTCCAGTAGAGATGGAGAAAAAGGCAACAACAACAAGTACGATTTGGAGGACTTGAGGAAAACACCTAATGCGTTCTATGTAGACTCGGGGAAGAAGGCAGATAATGGATATAGTTTTGTTAGGACACCTTCTCCAGCTCCTGGCGTTGATCAGTCCCCATTTATTACATGGGGTGAGATTGAAGGGACGCCTTTGAGATTGGATCATGAAGACACGCCTATTGATATTGGTGGAAGTGGCGATGGACCTCATTTCAAAATCCCAAATCCGCCTGCTCGTGATGTAAAAGCCCACTCTTTATCAAGGGAAGCTGCACGGAAGCTGAGGGAGAGATCTAGGATGTTTCAGAAGCCACCATTGCCATCTCCAGCTAGAGGAGGCAGTGCTAGTCCAGCTGTGCGGACACTATCTCCTGCTGCTCAGAAGTTTGTCAGGAATGCAATTTTTAAATCTTCATCTTCTTTTGATGAAACACTTCGAGCAAGTTACAGAGGAGCTAGTCCTGGGGTTGGCACTCCCAAGAGTGTAAGGAGTGTTTCACGGTTTGGAAGGGATGGTAGCTTGAGTTCTAGATCACCATCTGTAAGGTAAGATTCGAATCTTCCTTGGTAAAAAGCAGTGTTCTGTATGAGGAGGAACTTAATTCCTATGTATCTAATTGATCTTCGTGATGCCTTTTCTTTTGATAGACTTATACCTGGGTTCGTTACCTTCAGTTCAGTTAGGAATGTGTATGTTTTTTCCTTCCCTTCCTGTAGTACTCTTGCTAAGGATACTTGTTACTACTTGCTTGATAACTTGATATGAATTGCACTAAAAATTATAGTTTTCATGGATGATGAGATTATGGCCCCCCGAGTTATTTCTAGTAGGCATTTGTAATATCCTAAAGGAGCATTCTTTCCCCTACCATTCTGTTCTTTCTTCCTCCTTTGGAGGGGTGAGTTTATTTGTGCTTTATTCTACTTCAGTAATCTGTTATCACACAAGATCAAATTGAACATGTTCTGACAACATATCCCTTGTCTTTTCCTGCTTCATTGCGCTGTGCTTTTTAGTTCCGCTAGTCTTTAACGGACCTACCAGGTCAAATTTCCCAAATTGTCTTGGTATTCAAAGTGATTTACTTGTGTGTATCGATTGCTAGTTGAAAAAAGGTTGATGTTTGGTTTAAATATTCTCTCTCTCAAATTGCCTTCTACTGGTTGAGTTACATCAATGACGGCATTTGTTTTTTATTGCAACAAATTTCAATTCGCTAAAATTAATATCAAAACTATGATAGCTCTTTCCCGCTCAGTTATTAAAATATCCATTGTCGATTCGGTTTGCGGTTATAAGTTCGTCCAGCCTGCAAAACTCAGTCTGCTATTTAAATCAGAAAATGTTCTGTTTCCCATTTAGACCATCTTCTGCCCTGCTTGCTACTACATGATGCTAATGGATCAACAAATATTTGGAGAATTGCACTTTTGAATACTGAAAAAGCCTTGTAACAGGTGAAAGAGTATCGAAATTAACGATCACAAAACCCAACCTAGAAGCTGCTGGAATTAATGTAAAGATAAAGGCCCATTCAAACTGTGGTTGAACTTGAACCTTCCAATTTATGATACAGCTGAAGATTTTTGTCGCGTGGTTCGTTTCGCTCACAAGAAATATCCCCTTATGGCTGCTATTATTTTGTGAGATGACATGCCTAAGTCCTATGGAGCTTCGCAGATTCAAATGGGGGTGTCGTCTCCATGTGAGAAAGATTTCTGGTTAACCAATCATGACTATGACCGGCGCACTGTAATTCAGAGTTTCCCGGCTTTGAATAGTCAGAGAAAGTAGCTAAGATATTGGGAAATTAAAGATAGATACAATGTTCCCATTCTGTGTGGTAACCCGTCTGCTTGCAACTTGTGCTATTGGCGAAAGGAGGGATTAAATAGGACATGAGGTAGGACTAGGGATCCTTCAAACAAATCAATAATTCAGCACAAAAACGAAAGGCGGGATTATATAGGAGATGAGGTAGGGATCCTTCAAACAGATCAACAATTCAGCACAAAAGGTCGAATAATACAATGGGAAGATCAATTTTCCCTAAAAACGACTATATATTAATCGCCATACTCTTACATAATTTTTTTTTTAAACGATACTCTTACATAATTGGTATATGCTTAATTAATGAATTAAATTACCTTTTCACTCCTTTTGTAGTTTGCACAAATGTTTTAAAAATTAAACTGGAAGATAAATCGGTTAGACAAGAAGTTTAAGGTTTAAAATGTTCAATCGGTATTAGACTGTCACAAAATCAGTTAAAGATTAAATAAAATAAAGAATTTAAAATATGGTTATAGTAGATTTTCCTTACTCTCAAAAAAATTTAAGTTTAATTTTAAAAAGAGATTTTTTAAGTAAATTAATTGATTAGTTTATAAGAATTGACCAATTAATAAATAAATAAATAAATTTTTAACAATAAGAGTTTAAGTAAATTGGACAGAAAAATTAAAAATTTAACTGAAAAGTTGGTTAATTCAAGATTTTTATAATTGAATCGTTTCGATTTTTCAATCATTGGTTTGTATCATTTTAGTATTTTTTCCTTTTTCTCTTCAATTCATTATATACCTTTTAAATGTGTGTCATTTTAGTCCTCTCAAATTACATAGACTTCTTTTGTTTTTGCAACTTCTGAAATTTTCAATTATACCTTTTATTTTACTTTCTGATTAAATTATGCCAATGTATAGCTTCATTATGCTTTTTTTATTAAGCTGCTTGGTTGAAATATCATTATAGTCTTTTGATGCAGAGGCACACATTTGTGATGCGTGTCGATCCGATTACTCAGCTACATCACATTCTCAACTGGCTACTACCTATATTCATAACCCGAGGGCCAACAAAATAGTTATTTATTTAAAATTAACACATTTTTATTACCTACATTGTTGCTTTGGCTACTTGTTTTCATGAAAAAAAAATATTAGCAAAGCTACTTTAGTCGAAATACCTAAAATTATGAATGAATGTGACAATTTAGAGGGTGACAAACTAACACTAAATCCTAATTAACTTACATATTTAGCCAAAGAACTTAGATTACTAATTTTGCGAGCGAATGACTCTTCACATCCTAATAGATTATGTTTAAAATTAAATCAATTTCAATTCATCTAAGCTATTGACACATTCACACAATTCACAGTATACAACCTAACAAACTATCATACAATATGCAATATTCACACTCAAAGAAAAACACATAACCCTCCCCACACTTGAACAACATATTGTCCTCAATGCGAGAAGAAGACAAACAAACACAGAAAAGGGGGAATTCAAATACAATGTATGAAAAGCAAAAACAACAGTAGGAACTAAATAGGTTAGAACACGAACTCATGGTGATGGAGGTGAGGATGGTGTCGGAGATGTAGATCCAATGCTCTTGACACCGAACTGGGTTCCCTTTCTTATAATTGATTCAAAGAGAACAAGAGAGTTAGCAATCCAACCATTCCACATCATTACAAGCTTATTTTAGAATTTAAAAGAAACCTAACTACACAACACTTTAAATATAACTACTAAATGTGATAATTTAGGGTCATTAACTTGACCTTACATCCTTGGAAGCTTAGCCAGGATCAATTATGAGTAGCTTGCTTTCACCCTTCTCGTTCAACATCAGTTTTGTAGCCTATAAGTAAGCTACTAATTGCAAAATGATTAGAAGAACAATATTGATAAAATTATGAAAATCGATTAAGCTTAGTAATGTCCTTTTACGAGCGAACTATTAACAAAATAGGGAATAACAAAACTCGCTGAATCTTCTATGGAATCCAGCAGTTTGCCCAGTAAGAGGGTGAGTTGTTCTCTTCTTAGGTCTTCCTCATTTGCCCTCATCTCCTCTTCTTAGGTCTTCCTCATTTCATTTAAGTCATCTACCATAAGTTTGCTTACCAATCCAATCTCCACCACTCATATCAAATAGAAAAATCAATCCAAAGGTCTTTATTTCGGTTGTAATAGGGGTCAAGCTAAGGGTAGGAAAAAGGAAGATCGCAGTTTAAAACCACATTACAAATTGAGCATTTAAAATAATATAAAACAATGAACCACAAAACACTTAATTCTTTCCTCTTATTTAACAAAATTAACACTTCTCATTCTTACTTCTCTCCTCTTCTTTTCATTTTCTGGTCATCTTCTCTTCTTTCCTATTCTTTTCTATTTCTTTTCTTTTTTTTTACTTTTACTCTTTTTTCTTTCATTTTTCTTGATTTTTCTTTTTTAATTATATTTTTCATTTAATTATTTAGAAAAAGATCAAGTTTAGAAGAGAAAAATATAGAGGAGAGATGTAAATTATTACAACCCTACCCATTCCTAACTCAAAAGCCAAACTATATGCTATGATTTCCCCATACATGTTCTTTCCCTAAACCCAGTCATACACATTCAAATGCTCAACTTGCCTTTTGGTAGGTACAACAAAAATGATAAATAATTAAGGGCAAGGCTCATATTTTGGGTTTAAAGAAAGAAAAGGTTTCATGTTAAGCTCAAAGGGTCACTAAAGGTAAGATCATGATGGCTTTTTAAGCAAGAGGGGTAAATCCTAATTTCCTTTATCATTTCAACGTTTGCATAAGATTATGTGAGTTCAGCTACTATTTGCAAGCAAGTTCTAGAGTTCTTTAATCATTAAAGAACAGTCTCAACAAAGAATATTTGAATTTAGTGTTTAATAGTTCAAAAAGGCTCAAATTCTTATCAAACGAAAAGTGTCATTCATCTACCACAACAAGCTAATTTCCTTTAAACCAAAATCCAAGTTAACCAGTTTAAGCATGCAAGTATACTCATTCACTCATACTATGCATTTATACTCCATAACTATTAAATGGGAAAACTAACACACAACACACAAATAATAATTTTTTTAACTAATACTTCCTCCCACACTTAAACTTCACATTATTCCTAATGTGAAAAAAAGGGATCTAAGACACAAATTAACATGAACAAGGACAAGCATTAAATCTAAAAAACGTTAAACTAGTAAGCAGTAAAAGTAACAAAAAGAAAAGGGATAGAAATATGATACAAAAGTGTGGGTGGTGGTTGCGTCGATCCGGTGTGAAACATGGCGCACTACATTGAGGAGCAATGAATAACTGCAAGGAAGAAAAATAGAAGAGATTGAAAAGTAGGTCTGTGCACACAAAACAAACAGATTAAGTCGAGTTTCGCTAAAAAAAGAAATACAAAAAAATAATAGAAAAAATAATAGAAATCATTTGGGCTGCCTCCTATTTATCGCTTCTTTAATGTCTTTTAGCTAGACACCTCAACTATTATGCTCAAGGTGGATTGCCTAAAGTGACTGACTCCACTATTTTCTTCTCTTCTTTAGGATTTTTTCCAAGAATTTACCAACCTCTCCCTCAGTCGCATTGACCAGTAATTGGCAGCATTCATCACTTTCTTTCATTAAGTCCAGCATCTTGTCTTCTTCTTCCAACACGGCAAAATCAAAATATGCATCATTAACTTGATCAATAAAAGAACAATCTTTAGAAATAGTAGTAGTAGAAATATGTTCAACATTAAAGATTGAAAATTATATTGTTTCTCCCAAAACAGTCATGCTCAGTTTCCTATTCTTCACATCAATCATGGTATTGGTAATGGTCATAAAAGGCCTCCCTAGGAATGTGGTGTGCTCCTTTCCTTGCTCTTTAACCTACCCCATGTCTAGGACAACAAAGTCTATAGGAACAATCAATCATCTAATATTTACTAACACATCCTCCATTATTCCTTTCGGATAACGAATTGACCTGTCAGATAATTGCAAACACATGTTTGTAGGTCTTAACCATCCTAGATCCAATTTCTCATAAATAGATTGAGGCATAAGGTTTATACTTGCCCCAAGGTCAAGCATACCCTTAACCTCATCACGATTACCCATTGATACTTGCATAAGAAAACTCCCTGGGTCTTTCAATTTACGGGGTAATTGTTGTTATAGCACCGCACTTGCAACCTCTAAAACCATCACCTTCTCGTTTGGCTCAAACTTTCATTTCTTGGTGCTTAGTTTCTTAAAGAACTTCATATAAGCTGGAATGTTTTTGATCACACCTAACAAAGGCAGATTAATATTAACTTTGAAAAATATGTTATATTGATCATAAATTGCTTATCTTATTTCGATTCCTTAAAGCAGCTTGGAGAAGGGATCGGTGGTCTATAAGGATCAGCAGTCTTATGTAATCTTGGTTCTTTATTGCAGTTGGTTGCATGCCCAAGTTTTTCAGCTCTCTGAACGTGACTTGAAAGGTTGTCGTGCCCATTTCTTTCATCATTATGCTAACCTTTTTTGTTAGTGAGGCTCTCATCCTCTTGATTACCTGCACCAGACAGATTAGAAGGGATCTCAACATAATTATCAATTACCTTACCACTTCTCATAATAGTTACTACTTGGGCTTGCTCAAGTTGACTAGGTAACTTCCCTTTTTGATTTTTGTGCATTTGATCAGTGATTTATCCTACTTAGATCTCAATCCTCTTCACATATGCCTCCAAAGAATTGAACCTCTTATTATTTGTCTCTTGATTTTGAGTTGTGGCCTAAATAAACACATTCAGGTTTTCCTTCAATGAAGGCTTGCTTTATGGGTTCTGAAGTAAGGATTGCCCTTGGTAATAATTTGGCTTCTGAAAATTTTGGTATTGTGGTTGGGGCTATGCTGGTGGATTGTTGGTCTTTCATGAAAAATTGGGGTGGTTTCTCCAACTAGGGTTGTAGGTCTTTGAGTACGGATCATTTCACTCCCTTAGTTGAAAACTGTTGAGTGAATTCACTTGTTCTTCCCCATTTGCAAAAGGCTCACAAGAATTTGAACAAACATTAGCTCCATGACCATAAATTCCATATATAGCACATAAATATTGATTTGGAACGTTTTGAGGTAGTCTTGTAGTTAGCATCTTTACATGCCTTGTTAACTCAGCTAACTGCTTAGACAATTCTTAATTTGAGCTCACTTCATGAACTCCAACTCTTTTTTCCCCTTACGCTCTTCTATTGTGAATTAGACTCCAATATTTTGAAGATCTCATATGGTTCTTCGGCAACCTTCTCTCCCATAGCTTTTTCTGCTGCATTGTCCACTGTGTACTGACATTGTTGTGTCAATCCATCATAAAAAAACTGATTTTGCATGTGGAGTGGAAAATGATGGTGTGAACACTAAATGAGTAAGAGTTTGAAACGTTCCTGTGCCTCATGAAATGACTCTCCCTCCATATGAGTAAAGGTTGTTATCTTCATCCACAACTCAGAAGTCTTTTGATGGAAATAGAACTTTCCCATGAATTTGTTATACACCTCCTTCTATGTGGTCAATGAACCAGCTGGAAGGGTCATCAGCCATGCCTTGACCTGATCCTTCAATGTGTATGGGAAGCACCTCATCTTGAGTTAATCTTCATTTAGGTCCTCTAACGGAAATGTCTGGAGAGTGGTATAAAATTTCCTAATGAAGTTTAAAGGGTCTTTATTGGGAACCTCGAGAATGATGGCAACATGTTGTAATGAATGCTCTTTAATTCATAGTTTTTGGCTTCCTCTCCCAAAGGAATACATGAAGTGGCAGTACCAATTACTGGTCTGACATACTCCTTCATTACTAGCTGCCTTTTACCCATCTCTTGATCTTCAAGCTTGGGTTCCTCAAGAGTGTCTTCAACGTCCCCTTATGGTCCTCTTATTTGGTGCATGTTATCAATAAAGGGAGTAAGTTCGCTTTCCTTAGACCTCCTTCATAACATAAAACAAATAAAGACAACAATGAATTAGTAATGTAAACTACGAAAACAACTAAATGAAATAACACAACAAAAATGTATGCATGAATAGACAAAAAATTGAAAAAAAATCAAAATTAAATTTAGTGAAAACACTAAACACCTCCCTGGCAATGGCTCCAAAAACTTATTGTGCCTAAAATAAGTTTTAAAAATACCTAGATTACCCTACTCACAAGTATACGAGGTAGTTGTAGTTGATTACTCAGGTCATCTATTATAGAGGTGAAATTGGTTCACTTAAATTAACCTTGAACAAAAATAAAAACAAATGCAATCCTAAACATTGTGTCCTGATTTGTTGAGTGAAGGCTTTAAAGGAAATCACAAAATTAAACTAAAAAGTAAACGAAATTAACTAGGAGCAAAAGCGAATAGATTAACCGAAGTGAAAAACTCTTGAAAATTAATTTCACTAATTTAATTTCCTATGCATGACTAAGGGGAAATGATTGGATAGTTATCTTACTAAAATTACCAATTGGGTTCTAAAATCAATTCAAATAACAAATTAATCTAACTTTGGTATTCGACAAGTTTATCATTCAAATTAATTATTAAATCCAACTAATAATTACCACTTAAGTTAATATATTTCTAATTCTTAACCTAAACGTCTATAGTTTCTCATTCCATAATAAACTTCCGCTCTCGATCCTTCGTTTAATACTAAAATGATGCAGAGTTTGGTCATGCTATTACATCTATTCCATTTAGAAATTATAGCAAACATAAGACATCAACACAGTCCCTTAATCATCCATATTTGAGTAAAATAACTACATTAATCCTCAAGAAAAAGAGATCAACCCATCACGGAAGTAGCAAGATTCATCATATTCAAATACTTAATCCCATCTTTATCAATATAAGAGAAGTATTTAAGCAATAAACCAAGTAAATAACTAAATGAACTATCAAAAGATAACAATGTATCAATCAGTTAAGTTAATAGGATAATGAGTTCAATAAAATAACAAAGAAACAATGCAATAAATAAGGAACAGAATAAGCAAACAAGGATCGGATGAGGGAGTTGCGGTGATCTCCTGCCCCTCTCAACTTTCCTTCATTAGTTCTCGCCTTCTGCTTCTGCTTGGCTCTCACCTAGATGATTGGATGTTTTCTGTTTCTACCTCTCTACTATTCTCCTTCTTCGCTCGACTGTTTCTGCTCTCTATTCTCTTCCTTTTCCTTCTTTCTCTCTATCTATTCTCTGTCTCCCAAAATAAGTTTGTGTGGTGTGAATAAGTGTCTGTAGAGTGAATGAATGTGAAATGTGGAATGTAGAATGTGTCACCACCCTCCTTACTCTTTCTATTTGTAGTGTGTTTTAGGTCTAGGATTTTGAGTTGTCCCTCCTTCACATGACACATAATAAGTTGCTGAATTAAAAAAAATATCACAGGGTTGACTTTGTTTGTCACCCCCGTAAGGGCTGGTCACCACCGTGACTTAAGTGTCATGGTGGTGACAAGCTTAGTCACCACTGTGACTAAGCTTGTTACGGTGGTGACAAGTTAGTCACCATTCATATTTTTCATGAAAAATTTCATAAAATAATTCAATTGGCATGCATACAATATTCACGCCATTTTCACTCAATTTATCTTTTATTTAGATCAAAACACAAAAATTTGTAACCAAAATCAAAATATGAAGGCAATTAAAAGCAATAGAAACTAGACATAACAAGACATCCTCAAACTTGTAAGTAAAACAATTCAAATACTAACTTGAAAGACTACTATGGTTGTTATATTCTCATTAATACCCAAATTGATTCACAAGCACAAGGGACACACTTGTCTGTTATCCTCACATTCTTTTATATAGGCATAAAAAATGTGAATTTGTCATTCATAAATGCAAAATCCTAATGCACGTATTTATTATCATATATCAGTGCTGAAAACATTATCAAGAAACTTTGTTTGAGAATCCATCATAAAGAACATCTCAATCAAAGTGATAATCATGCCATACTAAACAACAAATGCACCATATTAGATACCAAAATCATATGTATTTATGTTTATTTCAAGTCAAATGCATGAAAATGCACTAAATTATGGCTTTAATAACCTTATTTGATTTTTACAAAGTTAAGCCGTATTTATTACCAATGTAATTAAATAAAAAAATTAAAAAACTCCCTTTATAAAACTGACCCAAAAAATTGACCCAAAATAAAGTGACCATTTTGTTAAATTTGAGTTTTTTTGTCATGTAATGTATTAATGTTAACATTGCGCGTTCTGACACACACCAAAGCCTAACATGTCTCTTATACACGTGCCATACATGCATAGACACATGCTGCCTTTATGGTTACTATGATGCTGACTCCAACATGCGCTAACTGTTTGACGCGTGTGTAACACACTTACAGCCTGTTTAATTAAACAACTGGAATAGAATAGTTATTCTTAATAATAGAAAAGACGAGGAATAAAATAGAATAGGTATTACTTTGTTTGATTTATTACTAAATAATTTCTATGCCATTGTTTAGTTTGAAAATATAAACTTGGAATGAGAAAGGAATAAGTGACAAAAAGACAAAAATTGCCTTATCTTTTTTTATTATTATTTTTATTATTAAATTCCTTGTTCATATTAAATTTAGTATTCTTCTTATTCTTATTAAATTTAGTATTCTT
>JANZXV010000004.1:16546889-16561726 GCA_027576455.1 Erythroxylum roigii | reverse complement strand
TTTATTTGTTTTGCAGGTATTCTCTAGCCAAAGTTATTTAGATTCATGGATCTAAACAATGACGTCCAGCCTCAGCAGATTCAGACTGAACCACAATCTTTTAGTTAAAAATGATTTAACGGCTTTGTCGTGTGAAACATGATTACAATACTAACTTGTTTGGCCAGATAGTAATAGTAAAAGTTCGAAATTGACATATAGACAAATAAATAAAATAAAAGAAGAAAGAAATAAGAAACCGAAGGAAGAACCAAAAGAGATTTAAAAAAACCCCAATTCTAATGAGCATTTTTTCAATCTGTACCGTCCTCTTTCTCAATTTTTGTCACGGCAATGTGTTAGTTCTCTCGTGAGACCTGTAATAATTAATATCAGAGTTAACACTACTTTTTTAAATCCTTATGTCATGCCCACAGGTGATAACGTCAGAATGACAATATTGATTTGGGGCTAAAAAAGGTCTAGTATACGACCAACTCACTGCTACGAAACGTTGAAAAATATTACGATCTAATTATCCTACATGAATAATAAGAGAGGCTCATGTAAAGTTTACAGGCTGATGAGCTCCACTCTTCAAGCTACCTTTTGGATTGACTCTCTCGTCAGACCTGTAACAGTCTCTGTCGCTTTCTTTCTGCGCCTTAAGCGCCTTACATTAGCATAAGATCAAACTATTGTGGTTGATTTGGAATCGTGGCTTCTGGATTGGTTCTTGTAACTTTGTCGGTGGGAGAACCACGTGTAGTTGCTGAATTGACCACTTTTTCCTCGTGAAGACCAATAGAATTGTGTGGTCGGAAGAATCTCGGGGATCCATGTAAGAGGTATGCTTTACAACTTCATTCTCGTCCTAAGTCTCTGTCAATTTTCCGATCCCTAGATTAGGTAATGAAATGGCGAAAGAGGATATAGAGTTACTCCACACGGGCCAGTTTTTGTCTCTCCATATGGTAATCGTGTTAATTTGGTCACCTATAATAGGTAGGCAAAGGTCTTAGAGTATCTTTCGTGGTCCTAAGTTAACCGCGAATGTTTATACTAGATTCTTTTACGTGGAAACTGAGCTATAACGAGATCTTTCATTGAACTTTAACTCTTGGTTACTAAACGATTTTAGAATGAACGGGTCCATGGGGATTTTCTAACTAATTGATGGATCAAAGTAAATATCGATCTTCTTCTTACTACTAATTTGACCGGTAGATTATTTAATTAAATGATACAGGCTCAATGAAGAACATGCATTCTTGCGTCATCATTGAGTCTCATCTTCTCTGATGTGCGTTCTTATGAATGAGTCTTTCGTTCAACTTCCTGATGGATTTGCTTTATCCTAATGGTTCGCATTTCAAACTGTCCTAATTGTTTTTATGCTTTTGAATCTTTAGCATCTTTCTTAGTCAAAGAAGAATATCTTCTTTTTTTTTTTCATTTCTTTTTTGGGGGTAGGAAGGAAGGCAAATGGGTTAAAGTCATAGCATTTCTTACTTTTTTCTATGTACTATTGGTTCATTTCTATCTTTACTGTCATTCTATCACGAGATGCACTTTAGTATGCCAAAATGATAATGTTAATATAGGGTTTTCATTGTAATTGCTATTTTACTATGTCATATATAAACCTAAGGAAACTGTCTGTATTGATGCATATGCCAGTAATGGTTATATGTAAGTGGGTTAAGTGTATGGAGGAATATTTGCAATTCTTATTTAGACTGAAAATTTTTCTACTGCTGCTTAACTCATGTGTCTAGCTTTCAGGTTTCATTGTCTTACATGTTGGTATCCTCATAATTTTTCACCATCCGTCCTGTGAAAATATGAAGGACAATATTGTGCCCTAATAAATAGTGATTGATAAGTCAAAAACATCACATGGCAAAGTTGGTGTATGTTATTTCTTTTTCTAACCTGCTTTGCTGCATTGGTACATATATTATTTGCATTAGTCATTAGAAGCAGTAACAAAGATATAAATGAAGTGGATCTGCAGATCTGAATCTTAGTTCAATTTTTTGCTTAGGAATGTTGACCTTCAATATTCATTAACGCGTTGTGGTAACTAGAGACTATAAACATGGGAAAATAACTTGTGTCAAACTCAATGAATAAGAAATTTAGATGCTCTTGGTGTACATTTTGCATTATCTTACCTATCCATTTTCGTCCAAGACCGGTGTAGGTTGGCAGGAATTTACATCTTTTTTGTTTTATCTGTTATCTAAAATATGTTTGATGGTCATGATGCAGACCTGGAATTGCAGTTGATGATTCATCATCTAATGAAAAATTTGATACATGGATCTTGAAAGCAAGAAGTTTGGAAGTGGTAAGAAGTTCTAGTTGGATACTTAATCTTTCTTGCCTTTTTTCTCACTTCCACTTTGTTTTGATTATGGATCTTGGATCTGCTACTCAGAGAGCATCATAGATCATTTGTTGCATCATAGTATGGAGAGAATATGATGTAGGACAAATAGAAGAATTATTAACTAGTAGCTAAAAGCACAAAATTAGGAAATATAGCTAATATTAGGCTCCTGGAATATCAAGTTTTAGGGTTGAATTTTGACTAAGAATGCTGAATTTTCAGATTTTGTATAGCTGAAATTTAAGGTTTGATTGCTAGAAATTTAGGCTTGAGATTTCAAGGTTTAATATGGCTAGATTTTAGGTTTGAGATAGCTAGAATTTAGGTTAGGTTTGCTGGAATTTAGTGAAGAATATAAAGAATGGATAGTAGGAAACTAGAGATCACTTCTAGGGTCTAAGAATCACTCTTAGAAGACAGCATCACTTCTTTTAGTTGAAAATTCAAGTTTGTAAAAAAATTCGAGATTGCTTGTTATTATTGAAGGGTTGAGTACACACATATATATAGAGTTCTTAGAACCCTTATTCTAGTAGAAAAAGGTTCCTAACAAATTTAAATCTTATTCTAATAAAAATTCTACAAGTCCTAAACAACTAAGATAACATATGTAAAATAGATTAACATATTTAACTTACTAGTACTTCCTATCTAATAAGAAATGCTAACATAATCTAAATTTCAACCTTTATCTTTTGTTGTCAATTCAATTTCCAATCTTCATCTCACCAAATTAAGGCTTGTGGTTGTCTCAATTTTTCTCTTTTATTACTTCTATATATTTTAAATTCTTTTGCATCAATTCTCCCTGACTTGTCTGGGGCCGTCCTTGACGTAGAATGTGACAAATACTATTCATATAAGTCTTCAACTTTTGATGTTCTGATTCTAGAATCCAAGTACTGTCAGAAATCGGTCTTCCTTTCCACTTGACAAGATATTGTCAATATCCTCCATGTCTTGTGGCTAAAATTTATTCATCAAGGACATCCTTTATTTCCTCTTTAATATAAGGAGTCTGGAAGTCTTACAACTATAGTAGGAGATTGCTCATCTTGTCTGTGACAAATAGTTGAGTTTGCAATATTAAAGATAGGACTTATTCTCATTTCACTTGTAATTCCAAAACATAAGCATTAACATTTATCTTCTTGATGATCTTATAAGGTGTAGCACTCCGTGGATAAAGTTTCTTATGTTTTCCTTTTTGAAAACGCTCTGGACGAATCCTAACTATCACCATATCTCCTTTATTGAATTCTACCAATCGTTGATGTTAATCGGCATGTTCTTTATAAGACAAATTGTTGGTTATTATATTTCATCATATCTTGTCAAAGATGTCCCTCATGCGTTGTGCAAAACCTTCAGCTTCAACACTAACTCGTGTTGTTTGTGATAAAGGAACTGAATTAATGGGCTTCCTTGGTTGAACTCCCGAAACTCAAAAGGGCTCTTACCGGTAGACTTATTTATAGAACTATTATATGCAAACTCTACCATAGGAAGAATTAGGTCTTAATTTTTCACATTGTCTCTAACCAAACACCTTAACAAGTCTCCCAAGCTTCTACTCATCACCTTTGTCTATCCATTAGTTTGGGGATGGAAAGAAATTGAAAATTGAAGCTTAGTGTTCAATGTTTTCCGTAGAGTTCTCCAAAAATAACTCATAAACTTTATGTCATGATTGGAGACAATGGTTAAAGATAATCCATGGAGAAATACAACCTCTTTGAAGAAGAGTTTAGCTATATAGACAGCATCATAAGTCTTGGAACATGGAATGAAATGACTCATTTTGGAAAACCTATCCACCACCACAAAAATAGAGTCATAACCTCTTATAGTTTTAGGAATTTGATAGAATCCAAGAAAACAGGTATGGGAAATATGTAGTTTGCTATAGATTTCTGTAGAACGAATACAAAATAAACTGGTTTCGAGGACCAGGAACCTCCAGCCTATGGCTCACACACACTCACAGTATACTCAAAATAACATGCACCCTCTCCCCCCTCAATGCCCTATTTATTCTCTCTGCTAAATCTCACAGTACCGTAACTAACTCCCCCTCACATCCTCTCTCATGCCCCTGCCTAACCGAATGGAGTAACCTTTTACTTGGTTACCCCTTGCCTTGCCCTTCTAGAATATACTTGAATAATGGGAGGCCTAACAGAATTCCTAAGACAAAATCCGTGCTTATGTCTTGCCATGGTTCATGAGGCACAGGCTGTGGTTTGTATAATCCAGAATTTTGTTTCCTTCCTTTAGCTAATTGACATGTTTGAAATTGCCGTAAGACATGTTTGACATTGCGGTGGTTTTATCTCTTCCAATGTGTCCTCCTCCATGTGATCCCCAAAGCACATACTCCCGAATAAAAGTATTAGGTAGGCAAAGTCGATTTTCTTTAAAAAGATAATCATCATGGATCACAAAGGAAAGTATTGGTCTCTTTCTCCAGCTGTAATTTCTGAATAGCTTATTCGAAAATCTTCATTTGAAGCATATTTTCTTTTTATTTTGTCGAACCCCATGACCTTTACTGCTAAAGTGTTAAGCAAATGATTCTTCCTACTCAATGCATCTGTGGCCTTATTCTCAACTCTTGTATGATGTTGAATAACAAAGTTAAATTGCTCCATAAATTCGCTCCATAATGTGTGCCTTTTGTTTAAGTTCTTTGGGGACTTGAAGTGTTTAAGAGATTCACGATCCGAATATAGAATAAACTCCTTGTATGAGAGATAATGACGCCAATTGTAAAGAGAACGTACTACTGCATAAGATTCTTTGTCGTAGATCGAATATCGTTGCTTCTCTTCACCTAATTTCTTACTGAAGTAAGTATCCCACATGAGATGCATCACAAGCAACTTCAAATACCTTAGAAAAATTTGGAAGTTGTAAAATAGGAGATTCGGTCATCTTTTTGTTAACTTCTTCAAATGCTTTAGTTGTTGCCTTTGACCAAGTAAACTATCCTTTTTTCATACAATCAATAATAGGTGTCATTATGGTGCTGAAATTATGAATAAATCACCTGTAGAAAGTTGCTAGGCCATGGAAGCTCCTTGTCTTGTGCACTTCTTTTGAAACAGGCCAATCAAGAGTTCTCGAGATCCATCCCAGCTCTACAGTACGATGTAATAAAACCCAAAAATAAAATTGATTGCATGAAAGAACACTTCTTTAAGTTGATATAAAGTTTCTCCTACCTAAAAAATCTCAAAACTTTTTGTAGATGTAATAGACAATCTTCTTTAGTCTTGTATATTAATATATCATCAAAATATACCACAAAAAATCTACCCATAAATCGTTGAAACAATTGATTCATCGCTCTCATAAAGGTGCTAGGTGCATTAGAGACTCCAAATGGCATCACCAACCATTCATAAAGTCCCTCTTTAGTCTTGAAAGTCGTTTTCCAGTCATCTCCAGGTTTGATTCTAATTTGATGGTATCCACTTCATAAGTCTATCTTGGTAAAGATAGTAGCTTTAGTCAACATATCTAACATGTCATCAAGACGAGGTATTGGAAATCTATGCCTTATTGTGGTCTTATTTATCCCCCGACAATCAATACACATTCTCCTACTTTCATCTTTTTCACGAGTCAAAATTACTGGATGCATACGGAGTAAGACTTTCTTGAATAAATCCTTTTTTTAATTACTCCTCTACTTTTCTCTTTAACTCTTAATTCTCAATAGGATTTAAGCGATAGGTTGGAAGATTTGGTAGAGTGGATCCAGGTACCAAGTCAATAGCATGCTGAATATCTCGCAGAGGAGGTGGTTCACCTAGTAGATCATCCGGTGTAAGGTCTTAAAATTAGCTAATAATTCTACCACTTCTTTTGGTAAGATAAAGGGTGTTTCATGTGCTGTTTCTGTTAATTCCCTCTTTCCTTGCTAACAGCCTCAAATTCTCTCTTTTTAAGAATATTAACAGGCTTTTTCTTTGCATTTATGGTTGTCTTAATACTTCCTCTTTGCTTTTCTACCTTGTCTACTTTCATCCATGAAATATAAACTAGTAAGTGTTAGCTTTCTCGAAGTGCTGCACATCTCAATTGTAAAGCTTCGGTCACTCAAGTAAATGTGAGATACCTTCATAGGATTGACATTATGCCAAATAGATTCCTCATACATTCCTAATTTGAAAGACACCAAGCACCTTCGAGCAACTGGTATAGTGATATCATCTACCAAGCAACTTTGTAGGGATTTGGATGTTTCTATATGAGTAAATTCAATCACTTCACCATGTTCTCCAATACTACATTCATATTACCTCCATCAATGATAAGCTTGCATACTTTATCTCTGAATATGCGTCTCACCACATTAAGATTTGTAGGACTAGCTATTTCATCACTAGAGTCTCCTTCCAACTCCTCTCCAGCTTTGTTCTCACACACGAACTCATCAAATTCTTCCTCTTCTTCTCCCATCATATGAAAACATTTATTAGGACATTCATAAGAAAAGTGGCCCCTCCAATTGCATCAGAACCACTTCTTGTCATTGCTGCCTCCTTTCGTCCCAATCTCAGCTACAACTTTGCCTTTAAATTCAGCTCCTTGAGAAGTTTTGTAGTTGTTTTTTGGTGTAGATTTTGATGCATTGGGTGCTGGTCTAGACTTTTGCATCGTTGTAGTTCTCTTCATGCCAAACTTCCTAGCTTGACTTTGAAACTTTTAGTTACTTGTTGTCCTAAGTATTGTTCTGCTCTTAAAGCCAATTGATATGCATCTTCAAGGTTGTAAATCCTTTGCATTATTAGCTCCTTACAAATTTTTTCCCTTAAGTCATTTTTGTAGTGAGATATAAGTTGTCGTTCTGGCTCCATTCCTTCACATCGGGTGAAAGTTCATCAAATATTTCCATGTACTCAATTACAAACATAATCCCTTTTCTAAGGATTGTGAGTTGATCTTGGAGATCTTCCTAATAATAAAATGGTAAGTATTTTTTTGATAACTTTAGCTTTACCTCTTCCCAATCAACAATTGGTGGCTGGCCTATTTTTCAAAGTCTATCCTCTACTGATCTCCACCAAATTTTAGCATGTCCAACTAGTTTCGTCTTTGCAAATCAAACTTTTTGATCTTCTAACATGTGGTACTAATTAAAGAAATCTTCCATTGTTGTTGTTCAGTCTAAGAATAGGTGTAGATCCATCTTTCCTACAAAATTAAGGGTTTCAAAGCGAACTTTCTTAGTAATGTCATCAAATTCGTTGTGTGTTTCAACTCTATCATGGCCTCTAAAGGCTCCCATGCGCTCTTCATGTGTTGCTGGTTGGTTTTTTTGTCTTGGATCTCTCGGTAAGCGTTGGTTTCCTAACCCCTTTAGCTGTTGATTAGTGTCGGCCTCTTTGTCTTGGATTTCACTTTCTTCAAGCTCACCATCAATTGTAGTTTATTGTCTGATATTGTTTTCTGGACTAGTTCTTGGAGCACCTTGTGATTGAGGATAATTAAAGTTCAATCTCTTAGAAGTATTTCATCTCGCTCCTAGTCACTGAATATTTCTCTATATGCCCTTCCGCTACGTGTTGCCATCATTAACCAAAACTCTGATAGCAAATTGTTGTAGGACAAATAGAAAAATCATTAATTAGTAGCTAAAAGAACAAAATTAGAAAATATGGCTGATATTAGGTTGCTAGAATATAAATTTTCAGGGTTGAATTTTGGCTACGAATGCTGAATTTTTAGATTTTGCATAGCTGAATTTTTAAGGTTTGATTGCTGGAAATTTAGGCTTAGGATATTAGGGTTTACTATGGCTAGAATTTAGGTTTGAGATGGCTGAAATTTAGGTTAGGTTTGTTGGAATCTAGTGAAAAATACAAAGGATGGATAGTAGGAAACTAGGAATCACTCCTAGGGTCTAAGAATCACTCTTAGAAGAAAGCATCACATCTTCTAGTTGAAAACTCAAGTTTGTAAAAAAATTCAGATTGCTTGTTATTATTGAAAGGTTGAGTACACACGTGTATAAAGTTCTCAGAACCCTTATTCTAGTAGGAAAAGATTTCTAACAAATTTAAATCCTATTCTAATAAAAAATTTATAAGTTCTAAATCATTAGGATAACATATGTAAAATAGAATAACATATTTAACTTATTACTACTTCCTATCTAATAAGGAATCCTAACATGATCTAAATTTCAACCCTTATTTTTTGTTGTCAACTCAATTCTTAATCTTTATCCCACCAAATTAAGGCTTGTGGTTGACTCATTTTTTCTCTTTTGTTTCTTCTATATACTTTAAATTCTTTTGCATTAGAATCCTTAGTTGTTACAGGTAATCCCTTCCAATAGGTTAATTATTTTTTTGTCGAATTTTGGTCCCATTTATGATCACAGAGTAGCTGTTGATTATTTTTATCCGTGGATTAGATTATTGGTATCTAGGCGTAATTTCTTGTTCCCTAATTTATTCCTAAACAGGATTTACAGCCTTGATTGGCTGGACAAATTCCAAGTTTAGAGAGTCTTCAGTGATTCAACAAACACAATGGAGTGTTCTTTATGCCCCCATCTCCAGTTTAGAAATATACTCATAATAGAACTCTGATAGAGAGTTCTAATGTTCCACGTGCCTTGCAAAATTTGCTGAGTAATTATAACTGTTACGTGTTGTAACTGAGTATTTGAAATGAGCTACGTCAACTTTTTACCATTTTCACTGACAAGTTGCTGTGCTCTTAAAACTTAGGGGCAAGAGAGCTAACTGGTGCTGTTGATCTTATAAGTCACTTCAAGTTGTTACCTCACCATGAGTTTTTCTGCAAGCGCTCACTTCCTATATCTATTTCGGACTCACATTATCTTTGCAATGTTGTGGGAAGCACTGAAATCAGAAAAGGAGAAGGAATGCAATTGGATCAAATCATTCAGAACACTTCTCAAGATAGTAGTAGTGCGAGAATAAAGTCATTTGCTGTAGAAGTACTTAGAGAGGCCTTCCAACTGAAGGAAACAAAGCCCATAGATTTGCCACTTGTAAGACAAGTATTGCTAGGAATTTGTCCTTGATGATGTTTTTCTTTAGTTTGTCACTTTGATTTTGAGCTAACCATTCCTTATTCAACTTTTCCCTTTAGATTGATGCGTATCATGCCATCTTTGGTCTTCATTTTCTGTAGGCAGAGATGGGGACACCTACAGTTGCTGGAAATTCAAATACTGAATCCAAGGAAAAGGCGAGAAAGCACAGAAAGTGCAAGGATAGAGGTAAGGACAAGGATAAAGAGCATAAGAAGCACAAACATCGTCATAAAGACAAGGACCGGAGTAAAGACAAAGATAGGAAGAAGGATAGAAATGGGCACCATGATTCTGGTGGTGATCACTCAAAAAAACATCATGAAAAGGTTGAAAATCATTACTCTATTTGAGACATTGTTTGAGTGCATTGTAAACTTAGATCAGAGAAAAAAATGGTGAAATATTTTTCCATTTTTATTAAGTAAATATTATTGCAATATCAATGTGTTGATGTGGAGATTTATACTTTTTTTCCAGAAAAGGAAGCATGATGGGAATGAAGATCTAAATGACATCCACAGGCACAAAAAAAAGTGAGGCAATAGAGTATGATCAGTTTTTTTTTTATTTGGATGATTGTTCTCTGTTTCTTATCAAATTTTTATGTTAAAAGACTTTGGAGGGCTATTATTTTACATGTGTTATGTTTATTATTTCAAGAAGTATTTTGCTTGTATATTATCCATCTCCTTTTTTTTTTTTTTTTTTTTTGCAGCATAAGAACTCAAAAAGTTGATGAAATTGGCGCCATAAAGATAGCAGGCTAAAATATTTGGCGTACTGTTATTGGTTGTAGTCTGCAATGGTTACGTTAAAGGGTTTGGAGATTTATCACTTCTAGTTGTCAAGAGACTTTGAGGTAAACCCCGTTTCTATTAGTCTGCTTAATCTTTTTGGAAGTCATGGAGCACTGTCATCTGGATGGAAAAATGTCACCTTTATTTTATAGAAAACAAGGAAAGTAGGGTTCGGCTGTAAAAATTATTTTATTGCTTTCTGATGCGTCGCAGCTAACTTGATTTGTTGGTTGCATTATCAAAATTCTACTGGTTGTTTGGTTAGTGTCAGTGTTTGAGTCTGGGTGATTATGTCTTTCTTTACCTTATGACCTTCTGTACATGGATCTACCTAGAGATTGTTCTTGTCTATCTTATTTTTGTATTTGTTCTAGATCTGCTTAGTGAAGATCTGTTTGTCATCTATTGAAGCCATCTAGCGACGGTGCAGGCTTCATTTGAGGCCTTGTTGAAACTGCATAACATCCCAGGCCTAACTTATCCAGTTTCTTAGCAATTCTCAGTTATCATTCTAAACCTATAATATTTCTTAATGAATCGCGCTGTCTCCTGTGGATTTTGATCAAATAGAATATTGTCACCTGATCTGTTATCATTGGTGCTCCTTAATTATTTTCGATAACACTCTGACACAGTCTCTTTTTTGTGTGGAGAGCAGGTTCTAAAACTGACTGAAAATGTGACGACGGTGAATTAACCTAACAAAAAGATATGTGGATGAGGGTAAGATATGCCAGAATGAACTTTGGATTATAACAATGGTCTGATATAATTGCGAGTGATAGTCATACTATTTTTTCTTCCTCAGTTTTTTGGAGCATTGGATATTTCAACTTGCACACGTTATTGTAATCATTTGTGGGTTTAGAGTAGTGCAAGCTTAGTAGCATGATCAGTTTCAATCAGAATTTGCGGCTTTGAGTGTTAAGAAGAAGGGCGTTTCAGAAGAGGGCTCTGTATATTTTAGTCATTTCCTCACCAATGCTTAACCAAAGCAATTTTAGTGTCCCAAGTGCATTGTAGAAGTTCTGTTGTCACCATAATAATGCTTTACTTTCTGTGGAAGAAGGATATTCTTTTGTAATGGCAACTAAGAGTCAATGATTGGCGAACTAAGGCTGTCTTTATTACTATTAATCACTTATACATACCAGACAAAAAAAAGTCATTTATTTTCTATGTACAATATCTAGTTATGCGGTGATAATAATATTATATTATTTGAAAGTTTAACAATCCATATAGTGTTCCTCTTTTTTTTTCTTTAATGTTAAAGCAATTGTGGAATTAGTTCCAAGGGAAGTTCCTGGAGGAGCGACAGCTAAGCTAGGTTTGAAACAGTTGAATTTCTTGAAGCTTATAACAAGTAGCTGGGCGGACAAGGGCAACATGGAAGTTTCAGTGATCGAAATCGGTTATGGAGGTTGCAGTCTAAGAAAAATCATGGTAGGAGCAATTGAAGTTTAGATTTTATTATTTATTTACACTTTTTCTCTTTCTAGCGAATAAGTAACCAAAAAAGACGTTTTTGTAATTTCCCGAAAACGTAGGTGATGGGTGGTTTTTACTCATTGATGTGCCTGTGATCCAGAGAGCAAGACTCTTCACACTAGTGTATGTGCGGATCCAAAAGGCATGCACCTGGTTGTGATACCGACACCAAGGAATTCCATGATTGTGATTAATAAACAGTCAAGAAATCATATGATGCAATGGGACAAATGGCTGAATAGAGACACAGCTTTGATCCCATCCATATAATCAAATTGTTTCCTTTCTAGTTCTCCATTTATAGCTTATCAAGCGCTTTCTTTTTACCACATTCTTATTCTCTTAGTTCATATAAGAGCAAGGGCAGGAAGGTCCTTGCTTAGGGCTCACGCTCATGGGAGCCCACTAATTGCAAGCTAATTTGTAACACAGAAACCTACCACTTTGAGATAAAATAAGCATGCAAGGAAAGAGTTTTTCTTTAAAAGATATAAAAATAATTTATTCAGGGAGCAAATCATTACAACTTGATCCGTTAAAATACAATTGAAGATTTCTGTTTGAGAGGTAAAACAATAGTGAAAGAGAGCATTTTGAGATAAAATTATTTCTGCTAGATTTCACATTTTTCTAATTGACATCTAGCGAGAGAAGACTTTAAATTCAAGAATTTTGCCTTGGTCTTGCCTCCATCAACACCATTCCCATCTAGATAAGAAATGCATCGCATTCGCTCTCTTAAGTCTCAATTTTTTTTATTTTTTTCCTTTAAAATTTGGATTTTCTTAGTAGTTTTTTAAATGTCGAGATTAGTTAAATATTGAAATTTGATTATGAGTATGATTTCTTTTTCAATTTAGGTAGAATTTTCTATTTTCAAGTTAAACTCAAATTAAATTTTGGTTATAATTTATCCCTATATTATTTTCTTCTTCAATTGCAATTTAGCATTGAAGAAGGAAATAAAAGATAAAAGCTATTAACTATGATATCTGCAAAATGAAAGAGAGATAAGTTACCCAAATAAATTTCAATTTGAATTGAAATTATACTCAAAATTGCAATTAATAAATATCAACCATAATCAAATCGACAAATATCAATTTACCAAGAATTTATCCGAATAACTTATCTCTCTTTCATTTTGTAGATATCATAGTTAATAGTTTTTATCCCTTATTTCCTCCTTTAATTGCAATTTATCTCTCTTTCATTTATTAAGTTATAATTAGCATTTTCTGATTTATTAGTTCGATTGATTTTGTATGTATAAATTTAATTTTATATATTATTGATGAAATCTAGTTTCAATGTTTCTATAATGTGGATATTGTAGTTAATATTTATTCTCTTCGGTAAAAAGTAGATCACTATTAGTTTTCTATATTCTAGAATTACTTGAAAATCGAAAATAGATTCCGAGCATAATAGCTTTTATCATAAAAGTTTGCTATTTGTTTTTCTATTTTTAATATAGAATATTAAAATTTACCTTTTTTTTTTCCTTCGTTGCAGATATATTATTGCATTGATGTATTTTGTGATATATGGTTGAGCTATTGTTGTTCTATTGTGCCTGCATACCTCTTCTAGTTCTATACATGTGCTTTTGTCCCTTTTTTAGTCCAGTTGTGTTATAATTGTTTGATATGATATTGTCTAAAATGCATTTGTCTAGAAGTGAAAAAAAGGGAGAAAAAAAGGGAACGAGTGGAAAAGTAAATAGAATCCCAAGAAAGAGCTATCGATAAATTTATTAAAAAAGTGAGGTCCTCTAATGAGAAACCTAAGTAATTAGGTGAAGGTAGTTTTGAACAACCTAATAAAAATTTAAGTGACGAGTTAATATTCATGAGGATACTAGTAATTTAAGTAAGCATGATCTGTACCAAATGCATCCAATTTAGAAAATTTAAGAGTAGATGAACAATCAATCCCTCTATTAGATCTTTACGATGCTAGAAATTAGGATAATTTTGACAATAAAATAAGAGACTTTTTATTTGAAAAAAGAGTTGTAAAAAATTAAATTTAATGTTTTTTAAACAATAAATATTTGCATATTGCCCTTTCTTTTTACTTTGCCTCTGGCATATAAAACATTAGGAATGACCCTCTTTAAGATCAATTACTTCCTCTCTTTTTTAATGCTAACATATCTAAGATTGTGGCGTATTGAGTCAAGGTACAAAAAACACATTGTTTTAAATAGTGGATAAACATTATTATTGTAATTATAGGTCGTAAATCACCTAGATAATTAACATAATCGCAATAATCCCGCTTTCTTTGTAAGGTTAATTATTATGGTGCAAGAGAAAATTCAAACTTTTCTTTTCCACCTTTTTTTTAATCTTCTTTCACTAGGTGTTCGTATTCAAAAAAGATGCTATTTGCTAAAAGCAAAGAACACTCCATGTCAATAATAGATTTGAAGCCATTAATTGGACATGTTGTAAAAGAAACAATAAAAAGACCATGACAATGTTGGAATTTTCCAATTGGGTTGCAACCTTTATTAGTTTTGCTTTTTTTCATTTTTAACTGTCTCTTTTAAGCCACTAGGGCATCCTAAATCTAACTCTACTTTTTTTCAATTATGGAATCTTGCTTTTTAAAGTGTTTCTTTTTTGAAATTTGGTATTGTTAAAAGCTTTTACAATTCTAAAAGAACGAGTAGAAAGTTAAGGATATAATCCCAAAGTACAAGGCTGCTAAATTAAGACAAGCATTTATTATTACACTCATGGAAAGATAACCTAGTGGGTTTTGCAACTAGTGAGTTTTTGATGGCAATGATGAAAAGATCGAAATGTTAAAACTTTACCGAATCAAATAATCCAAATTAGGTAAATGTGAGAAACAACTAATCACCCATTATGAGTACGAATATGTGTTGGGACCCGTTTCCGGAACCCAACTAACAACAAACGAATCATAGCTTAACTAATATCGCTTCATTTTTTTTTTCATATACACATCATTCAAAGTAGTTTCAATTTGCAATTTGAAATTCATCAATTCCTCAATCATAAACAAGGTACCCACCTCGATTCCATGCTAGGAACTTGTCCAATGCTCCAATTTCTCCATTTCT
>JANZXV010000004.1:16510691-16526530 GCA_027576455.1 Erythroxylum roigii | reverse complement strand
TTTGATCTTTCCGAGTTGGGTACTGTTATTTGTGATTGTAAGACTTTGTTATTATCGCTACCGAATATTTCCTATAGGTGGATTCGTAGGCAAGCCAATAGATGTGCTCATTCTTTAGCTCGAGCATCTATTCGCTTTGCGCATCTACGGATTTGGGTTTCTACTCCTCAGTTTCAGAGTGAGTTGAGTTTTATCATCATGAATGAGAATTTGAGTATTTTTCTCTTCAAAAACAAATAATTCAAAATTTTGATAAAATAGAAAATAATTCAAAATTCAAAATTTTCATTATTTTCATTATTTTACAATTAATTATTATTTATAGATAATTATTATATATAGAAATAATTAAAATATAATAAAGATATATATAAACTAAAATGGATAAGATATAAACAAAAAAACTAAATTGAGTAATATACAATTTTACAATAAGACAATGGACTATTTTGTAATTTAAAAAAAAATCAGAGACTTTTATAAATTTAAAAATTACCCGAAACGGTACGCGGTATTAACCGGTACCGGTACAGTACCGTACCAGAACTTAATTCGGTACTAAATCCGTTACGGTATTCATAACATTAGCGTAAGTCCTCAAACAGTGCCCTATGGTACACAAACCACGTGAGCTACTTGGAGTACGCCATATCAAATACCTACTAAGCAAGCCAAAAGCATATATTTCGCATCCTCACTATGTCCACTAACATGTTTGCGTAGTGACTGGGCTGATTTTAAAGGTGAATAGTTTTTCTTTCACTTTTTTTTTTGGTAAGTAAAAGAGCTAATAACTAGCTAGAGCTAATAACAAGATTAATGTGCTGAGTGCGACTAACACCCATGCGATCATCATTGAGAGTTAGCAGTATAACCTCCGGGGGCTGTTAAAAAACCACCACACCCAAAGACACCTCAGGTCTGATTCGAGCCATAGCATCAGCTGTAGTGTTGCCCTCCCTAAAAATGTGACGAAGCGTAACTTGCCAACTGCGGGACATCAGCTCCCGAATGCTGCAGATGAGTGCATTGTCCGTATTCTCCTAAATATGGTTGTTGAGCCATTGAATCACCGACATATTATCACTCTCAACCTCGACCTTGTTGATGCCCATTCCAACTACATCTCATCTTTTTTTATTAATTTGTTAGGAGTTGATCTTCATATTTATTTGTTCAAATCAATTTAAAGATCTTGTTACTGTATGAAAAATAGGGGAGATTTTGAACAAATATTAGATAATAAAAGAATCTTTAGATTAGTTTCTCAAGCAAAAGTTGAAACATATGCATGGTTTTATAAGAATTCACAAATAAAAAAAGTAAATGGTAAAGTTTAAAGAGCTTATACTACAAATCAAATAGTAGAAGTCAATGCTTTAATCATCCAAAGAAAATAAGCTTGTATCTATGTAACTAGAAGTCAATGCTTTTCCAAATATGGTTGATCACTTAAAGCCAAAAGCAATATATATATTGGTTGAGAGTACTAGTGATATGTTGTTCAACAATTACTTTTTTATTTTAGACTTGGGGGCATATACCTCACTCACTCAAGGGTTATATTAGAAAAAAACAAAAACTCTTGATTTAAGCCTCATTCAAGAGTTTAGATACAAAAAACTAAAGAATTTGAACCTTATTTTGGACATAACCATTGTTGAAATAAACAGAGAATGTAGCTTTGGTTTTGGACCTAAAAACGTAGACCTTAATTAAAAGCAAAATGAGCACGACCATGTTTGTTCTCTAAATTGAGAGGATCCATTAGTTCAATTTCATTATAAATAAGAACAAAAAACAAAAAAATTATACGTAACTTAGTCTTCAGATTTTTCTCACTTATTCTACTTTGCACTCTACTAGCCAACTTCAGGCATCTTAGCTCCTCTTTTAGCAGTTATTTCGGGATCTCGATGTCTTTTTCCTTTGTCCAACTCTCTCTCTTTATGAATGAATTCTTCTTGTCGTGTTATGAATTTCTGATGGTTTAGAAATCTTGTCGGATCCTTTGTGACAAATTCATAACTAGATATTAAATGTTATTAAGGCGGTAGTTATTGGACATGTAGCAATACTACATAAACATTAGACCCACTTTATTAATAAAATAAAAAATAACTAGATACCCAACAATCTGAGCCACCTGACTTGATTATTCTCTCTTAACTTTCTTTCCACCACTTTGTCCCAACGCCTAATTTTGCTCTCTTTAAGCTTGATTATATATATTATTTTCTTACATTCGGTTGAATTAAATAGATGTTAAGGATCATAATCATCAATCCATAAATGTATCACAATAGTTTTAAGGCTTAATGTTACGCTATAATTGTTCAACATCTCAAAGTCGCATTACTTATTGGTCTTTCTATATTGTTTTATTAATTTCAGGAAGAAACTACATCTTGACTATGATAGTTCAATCCTTGAACACCAAGTACATCTACTAGATTACTGACTGATTTCATTCTCCTTTTCTCTTTCGACTTGTGTGTTACTAATATCAAGTTGATGATATTGATTTTTTTTACAGGGATGATGGTTTTATATTATGCTATTTTCCCCTACATAACAAAAAGGTGTTGGGAGGGAATTAAAGAAGAAACAAAATAGATTTGGAAATCAAATTATTGGATATCCGAATATGGTTTTTTATTTTATTAAAAAATTGAATCAACTCGAATTATTGGATATCTAAATATAGTTATGTGGAATTGTCACATATTTAATAGCTGAAAATCCATCAACAAAGGCTCGTACGATAATTCTAAACATAGAAAATCGGGAAAATAAATGGAGAAACTACATCAAAAGTTAGTGTAATTTGCTTTTTTCAAGTGTCATTCTTTGAGTAGTTGACTTTTCCTTATAATGATATATATACACAAAACCTATAAAGGATTTGTTGCCATATAATAATGGCTCTCGTAACAGTTAAACTGACTGGTAAAGAACCTCAAGTTACTAAGCTTTACCCAGCCATATTAACAAGAGCATGTCTGACTATTCAAGGTCCTTGCATAATTTACCCTCCGGAGTCGTATTGATTGGTTTAAAAGCCTGACAGAAAACATTGTTCTAAGGTTTCGTGCACGGTTCAAGAAACAGAAAGAACATAGTTATGCCATAACCGTTGCTCAACCATTGATTTCCTTTCCACCATCAAAATTTTATAAACCAAATAACTCCTGTACAAAAATTTAATAAGATAATCAGTGTAATAATAATTCAAAACTATTTAAATGCATGGGTATTCCAAGACTGCAAACTCGTAGACATGTACGTACTTTGCCAACTGCCTGCAAGATAATAATGTTGACTAACTTCCTCACTTCTGGTAAATGCTCTAAACCAATAGAGCGCTGACCATTTCCTGGCATTCTTTTTCATGTGTATGTTGTCTCTGAACTGCGTCCATTATTGCTGTAAATTATCATGCTTCAAGCGAATGAAAAAAGAAAAGATTTACTAGTGTAAAGTTCATGACACGAATTGAAGATAGTTCAAGGGAATGAAAAAATGAGGTTTATTAGTGTAAAGTTTAAGATTGATCGGAGTGTTGCAGTGAATCATTTTATGTGGAAAAGTACGCAGTCTGGCAAAGGAAAAAAACATCATCTAGCCAACTCCAGGCATACTGGATGCGAACTACAGATGAGATCGACTTCGTTAATGCAAAACAATGGCACACATTTGGTAAAAAGACTGTCATACTCCATCTCCCCAAAAAAGGTTATAAAACTGTCACAAGGAAAATGGCCAATTGGCAGAAAGACTAGACACGGGTGATTATGGGAAGAAGAATAGCTGAACATCTTCCAATTTAACTAATATAATTGGCAAAAGAATCCCAGAATAACACCATGGTGGAGTGCAGAATCAATTCATATACACCACTTTCCCATGTAATAAAAAGCTTGAAAGGGGGGAGTTTAGAAATGGGGGATTATGGGCAGAAAAATGCTGAACATCCTTCAAATTAAGTCATATAATTCAATTGACTAGCAAACAAATCCTCGAATAACACCATGGTGGAATGCAGAATCAATTCACTGACACCACTTATCCGATGTAACTAAGAACTCAAAAAGGGATACACATGCTAGGACTAAAGAATGTCTGAGTTAAGGTCTCACAAACTTACAAGAGTGACAGAATCTTCTATGCATTTGTCCGTAGAGGTAATGAGCTTGTCACACTCTTGATTTGGTCAAACGCACAGCATAATCTGTGTCTTTCATCTAATGGCATATTGATTTCCCCCGAGATCTACATAAACATAATGGATGCAATATCATGCAAGCTGGTAGAAATACTTCATACATTAAATTGCACCGAGTATAAACAAAAACAAGAAATAACTTTGATTACATTATTAACTTGTGTCAACAGATTATATCCATCCATGCCAAGTCAATAATGCCATTAGAGAGTCAAATGTCAATTAACCCTATTAGTACAAAATCATTGATGCATATTAATGCTTAGTGATCTAAACATGACACTAGAAACATCACAGTCAACATTATGCCTGCTACATCATCACTCCCATAACATTCCACTGAATTTGGCCAAAGGATTCTTTCTTTTTGAGTGTCATTTTCCCAGATGATTAATGTCTTGCAACTTCAAAAATTCAAACAAAATCCAGAGGAAACCAAAAAAAAAAAAACTTCCAACACATTTCTGAATCAACTACATTAAGTTTCACATATTTTAAAACTATACCTGCAAAGAGTGTATACTATGGGAAATCATCTCGATTTCTGCCCTCATAGATGTAAGCATGTGCTGAACCTTAAAATCTTCATGCATTAGTTGTAGGACAGAAGCAATAGCATCGATCTTGTTCAAATGGTGTTTGGCAAGACCATTGTGATCACCAGATAAAAGTGATGAAACATTTTCAGTTATGAATGATCCCATAATGTTCAATACTTGGCTTAAGATTTGTTTACTTCTGTCAAAAAAGAAAAAGCTAGGTAGAATATAATAACGCCTTGTATTCATACAAGTGCAAGCCATAGTTGCACCATTTCTTTCTGGACCACACTGCATAAACATCAGAGTACTCAATAAGGACCCATCATAAATGGTAACATGGTGAGCAACAAATTTGTCAAGCAATTATGATAAGCTGAGTTGTATAGGTTAAATGAGATTGGAAAAAGATACCTATAATTATCTGAATTTCAAAACCATTAATAGAAAATTATGCATACCAACAAGGGTTTCCAGCACACATCAAGGTAGCCAAGTGTTCAAACAATAAATTCCACTTAATATGAAAAGAATAAAGGCATACATAAAGCTCACTGACAAACTTGATAATATGTGCATTGTTGGCCTCAAAATCATAAAAGTCAAAGCAATAGATGTTTGAGTTCATCAATTTTCATTCTAAGCACATCCAATCAAACAGGGAGTCTGTGCACATAAAAATAAACATATAACTCAAAGCTTTAGCATCTGATGTTCATATGAATATTTGCATCTTATGGTTTCTAGTGTGTTGATAGAACACAATACTACATTCACGTCGCTTCTTAAATGAAATGAATTTTTAAAAGAATTATATTGATTTAACCATCTTTTTTTTTCTGGCTTACCTGAGATTTTTTGTATAATTTGGTTAACCAAATAATCACATAATATATCTAGTTCTTTTGAACTCTTTTAAGCAATTCACAAATGATGATTTCAAAAACCTATGTAGTTTGAAAAGAATCTATTTATCTTATAATTCATTCTTCTTATTGACTTTGTTTTAGTACCAATTAAGGATTTCACATATAGCTAAAGAAGTACTCATAAACAAATGAAGAATAAAAGGAATTTTAATACAAAGCTCTCCGTAGATAGATTAGGCCAGAATGAGGCAGTTCCTAGACAAGATTCCGTTATTAATCAATAGTGTTATTTGCCATCACCATTCTGCAGGAACTTATATTGGTGGATGAAGCTCAATCTTCCACTCTAGAATGGATATAATCTCTATTTGGAGGAAGTCCAAACTCAAAGACAAAGTTGCTTTTTTCCACAATATAGACCAAATTCAGGTCTATCACTCCAGTTTCCTGTTTCCTTTTTTGGTCAATTAGGAGGCTAAAATCCTAAGTCACAAGGTGGAGGACAGCAATCCACAAGACAGATGAGCTAAGACTCACTGACCTCACTCCAACTTTTCTTTTGAAGAAAATAGCATGTTTTATTAATTAATCAAACTTAAATGCATGTAATGACCTTCCTAAACTGCATAAGGGTCTTTTCCAGTACCTTTCTATTTTCCAGTTGTTGGACAGAAACACCAGCAGTGAAACAAGACAAAAAGAAGCCTAATAAAAACAAAAGAAGCTTTAGGTAGATTATAAACAAGAAAATTGAACACTTACAAGCACAGCATCCATCAGATATCCAGAAAGGAAACTGCTCAAAGTGATGATACTTTGTTCAGAAAGTCTTGTGGGTTTAGAGTCTAGAACAAGAAGCACTCTGAGCATAGCACAAGCATTATCCAGAGATGGCTTTAGAGACTGGAAGCAAGAACAATAATTCCATGTAAGCACCTCATCCCCAGTGAGCAAGGGGGCAAACAAGACAATGGAAACTTGATAATTTAGAATTCAGTTTGTTTGCGTTTTCTTGCATGTGTGCATGTGTAACACGCATATGTTTAATTGTGTATAGACAAACAAAGAGCATAGATCTCACAAAACTTACCATCTGGTCTATTAATGCTCTCTCTACTATCCGAAAAACAAGAGACTTGTCACCGATCCCCGACAGGCACGAGGAAATCATGCTAGTCATCAACTTGAAAGTTTCATGGTTTGAGATCTTTGCATTACTTTCTGCAGATAAGGATTTACTCAGATGGAAACTGTGCCACAAAGTAGCTCACCAAGGAAGAACCCATTTGCAACTTACCAGGAAAAACTTTGAAGCGAGAGAGCAAAGTGATGAAGAAGCTGATGTGGTCAGCAATCTGAATATGTCCAGATTCATAAGCAACATGCAAAACTTCTACAATCCGAAATAACACAAATGGATCCAACTCATGATCTGCAGTATACAGGAGATCGTAACATATAGAAAACCAACGTTATATTTCCAATTTTATCAGCATTAAACCCCTAATTTGGGCAAAGGACAGACTACAAAGTGCAAAGGAAAAATGGAATGCACAAAATTTTATCAATCACTAAAAAGGGAAAACTCCTTAGTTGTTGATGGAATCTTCAGCTAGGCCTTAAATTCCAAGGGAAGTATTTGCATCAACCCCTTTCATCAATATTAAGCAAAATCACCAGGGAATTGCTTCTTTAGATAGCATAATACACCAGACACCATTTACAGAAAAGAATCACCTTGGGTAGGTGTCAAATATTAGGGCAGCTAACATAATTTTGGCTGCAGAAATACAGGTTTACCTCCTCAGTTGAAAAGTAGACAACTAAGAGCTTGGGGAAGACGATAAATAAAAAACATTACTTTTAGTTAAAAATTTATGATTCGAAAGATTTAATCCCTTTCATAAAATTAAAGATGAGTATTTCATCACATTTATCATTAATCTTGCAAAATCTTAGTTGTCAATTATGAAATATCCATTAGAAAACTTGGAAAAAGGAACCAGAAATATGATTTGAATAACATTCTCTAGACAGATGCATTAGTCCTAAATATAGAGATTCAAAACTATAGTAGACTAATGACTGAAAAAAAGTATCGACTTTTATCCAATGCATCAATGGATTATCTCCAATTCAGAACTTCACCATCCTTTAAAACTTAGATAAATATACCTTTCTCATTTCCCCTTAAATGTACAAAAAGATAAGTGTGTTGCGGTATAAAATATTACTATCCAGCTGTATTGATATAACATACTAAATACATAAAAATAAGACTCAATTTTATTATTAGTTTAGCAGAAATGTTTAGATCAAGAAAATGGACATTAAACACTTACACAAGCAACAAGAAACTATAGATCTGAGTAACGGTGCCTCCAAGTGAGAAAAGTAATAAAGACAACAGACAGAGAGTTCTTGAGAATCCCTGGGAAGCCTTATGAAAGGACCATATTGCACTCCCCCTGCTACAAAGAAATGGTCACACTATACACAATCAATTGAGCTCGTAAAACATGAGGCAGATAAACTAAAGTGCCATTGGCAGTTAGTTCTACCTTCTTCATGACATGTGCTGTAGAACTTTTGTAGTGAGTATTGTGTATTATCATATTCAAATGCAAGAAGAGAATTCACTGGAGAACATTGACCCAGGTGAAGCAGAAGACGTAAGATAACCTACAAAAAAGATTGTCAAAGTTGGCCAAGCATCACCAAGCATTGCATAGAGGGTCATTATAACAGGAAAACAAACAATACAACTCTCAACTTAACTGAATTACTACCAGAGAAGAGGATGGATGCTCATCACCCAGCAAAATTAGTAACCTAGGCAATTCTCTTATCCAAGCGATTTGATGCTCCACTAAAACTGAATCACCAACATCACGATGTTGAATGTGTTCTTTCTATACATTCACAGAGCATTTGGAGGTAAGGGGTGTTTGATAGATTTTAATAACTTGCATCAAGATAGAAAAATGAAGGTAGAACTAAATGAAAAGGTTTGAACTTACAGAAATAAGCATTTCCTCTATAGCAGTAAGGCAAGCCAATTTTACTGATGAATCTGGATTACAAACCTGGAATGCCTGAGTAAATGCCTGCAATAGAGATTTAAACTATCAGCATCAATTCTATTGGAAATCTTCAGAAGTTTGGAAACACAAGTTAGAATTGGAAACCATCAAATGGAGACCAGTAAATAAGAGAAGACCAGTAAAAGTAATTCGATGAAAGCAGGAAGTGATATAATTCTTAAAACCAGATCAGACCTGGAGCAGACGATACTTCAAAGTACTCACTAATTGTGACATAAGCTTTGGGATAAATGTAATTAAAGTAAGTATCTGCCGTTCCAGAACTGCTTTTCCAAACCATTTGCCTTCACAGATCTGAAAAGAACATGAATATATACATCAGGCTCCATGAACAAATATAAACAATGATTAAAAGATCAAAACCAACTCGGCTGGTTTAAACGTAAAAATCTTGAACCGGTCAACTTTCCTGTTCGATTTATTTTAACAACCCTTATTATAAAAAATAGACCGATTTATTAAATAATCGGCTAGTTTTCATAAACTAACTAATTTTTATTAACCAGAATAAACCAATAGATTTTTATTTAACAATATCCTTCTTGAATTAAACTTCAACTTCTTCGATAGTTAAAGATAATCTCCTTATTTAATCATATTTTAAATTATTTAATTTTGTTCAATCTTTACTGTCTACAAGTTTTATGATAATCTAATAATGATTAAACTTTTAAACTTTAAATCCCTTATCTTACAAGTTTAAGTTTTAGTCCAGTTTTAAAACATTGGATATAATACACAGTCCCTTCAACCATGTCAATAAATAATAGTGCTAAACAACAAAAAACTCTGATGTATGGCGTAAACCTCAAGCTCTAAAGTCATTTAACCTTTGAATTATCCCTAATTATGTTTAAGATACAAAATTTAATAGACTAAATTCCTTTTAGAAGTTACATAATCGCAAAGGAGCCAGAAACAAACCTTTCCAAATAGCACATACTCTATGAACGATAGAAATTTCTCCATTAAGTCAGAAGAAGGGCTGATCCTTTGACTTAAGTGTAAAAATATCTCTGTGATAGCCATGTTCAACAGTAAACATCGATCATCATCCTACAAAAGTAATAGAAAAAGAAAGTCAAGACAAATAAAGCTGCTAAAGCATTGGCGATTATCAAAGCCATCATTTATACAATAGTAGACATTGCTTATGGGTATAAAAATTAGATAATTACTATAAAAATAACTTTCCATAGAGAAGGGCCGGTTAAGATGGAAGATAGAATAGTTATGTTTGCCTGAGAAGTAAAATGACGAAGAGAGGACAAAAAATTTGCTATGCCTATTTTTTTCATCCAATGTGAAATAATGGAAGGAAATGGATCCTGATGTGCAAAGGCATCAAATCATACTACCTTAACCTTGTGGCTTTCTCCTACTCCCTCATTCTAATCAACCAACTATATTCAGCAATATAAGTTCCTTTTTGAAAGTAATATTAAGGCCATACCTTTTGTGAAAGCTGATGCACTGGCTTGAGAGGAAAAGAACCTATTAACTTTTTCTGTAAAACCAATGACACTACTTGATCCCACTTGGTTGTATCATGCCCTTTATTAAGAGGTTTTGATTCATGATCAATGTAGCCAATCCCATAAACAAGAAACCTAACAACAAGGTTTATGCTCTGAAGGATATTGCACATGCAATCAAATGATTGCGCATCCAACGGTGGCATATTCTGAGCCGATGGAATAAAATCATGGAAGCAAATGACTAAAACAGGTACAAGGTCCTTCAGTTTCTTGATGCCCACAGAAAACTCTACACAAGAAATCAGACTAGGTAAGCTTTGGCATATTGAGAAATGTCATTAAACTACTAGAGTAACATAAGTAAACAGATAATCAAAGTAGTACTAAGCATAGAGCCAGTGGTTGCAGTTTCCAAACATCAAAGAAGCCTCTTGGAAAAGGACAAAGTAATTCAATAATTGCAAGTTAAACCAACAAATAATATACAACACAAAAAATATCATAAAATCTTAAACGCAAAATGAAATTAATCATATTGGAATGATCATGGAAATATAAACCTACAACTAGCATAGAGGAGTAACTGATAAGTGATACATGAGGATGTAAAGGCTAAATAGGCTGTAAGACATACCTGCAGACTGTGTCTGGACATCGCGCTTAAATGCATGCAATGCTTCTCGCCGACAAACATCCTACCAAATTACAACAGTGTCAGATGGAGGTTTATTAAGTCCATGTTATCATCTACCCAATGAAACACGTTCCACATTAGAAGAACCATTCCTAAATTTAGTAAGAAAAATCATAATCCATGCATCTAGTATTTGTCCTATTGCATGAGTTATGGATATAAGGAGAGAGCCAGCATTGATCCTTAGATAGAAACTGCCACCAATCATAAAGTAAAATTTGATATCTAAATTGGATTTAGCTTAAGGTCCTTGCCAGGTGTTTGCATGTTAGTAAGCATATATGTGTAATCCATCTGCAACTACATAATATTTAATGATGCAGTTGCAGATGCTTTCCGTAAGTCCCATCTTCCCATTCAACATGAACATGAATTCCAACATTCCATTGAGCTCAAATTGCTTGACGAAAAACAGAAGATCAAACAAAAGACAGATATATAACTTGCATGGCCAGCTAACAAACATGGATAAGTGATTTTCAAATCTTCACTCGACAACATAATAATAATTACAAGAGAAAGATTATATAATTCATTCCAAAAGTAAGATTTACTACACAAAAAAAGGGTTCTTCCACCTTTAAAGGAGATTCGACTTCTTTATTATTAGAAGGCAACAGTGACAAGCAATGTGCCAATCCAGCTAGGACACTTTTGAGCTTCCCTTTATCTTGCAAATAGGACTGGTTCTTCTGTAGAATATCCTCATAATTTTGAAGAATCTATCAATGAACAAATTAACCAATTAAAAGAAAGATTATCAATAAGTCATTTTATGAACACAGACCTTGAACACAATAAAAGCCTATTAAGGTTATAAGTATCTTCACATAAACAAAAATAATGATGCACGCAATATCATGACAATAGACGGATACAAGCAATACATTATGAAATTATTACGCGACCTTCATAACAAGCAAGTGAATATATGCATTTTTATGATGCTCATGCTAGAACAGAATGTCTCAATTGAAGGTACCTTTTCAGCATACATGGGAAACGAAGGTGGAAATTGTTGGAGAATGAGATCCAAAAATTTGAAAGCCATCAGTCGAACATCAATTGCCAAATGTGTCATGGCATTGAAAATGTAAGCCATCATCAAAGAAATCAAAAGTCCTTGATTATCCTGGACAAGAATAAGAGACAACATTTTGCAGAACCAACAATGGTTAACAAGATAACAAGCATGCTAACTAGACGGAGAACTCCTTCATGGCAATAGGCAATGCAAATGCTCTGAGAGTTTCATCCAATTAATATATATAATCAGCAATATTGCTTATTATTTGGGTTTTTATGGGATGACTTGTGGGCACTACATTGGCTAGAGGAGTGTTCGCTACCCTTCCCCTCAGAAAGCTAGGACACGTTTGGTACTTGAATCAATTACCATCTTTTCAAAACTTTTGTTTCGACATGAACATATCAAGTTTTGATTGGTTCACATGAAGTGAACACATACTAAGTAGACACAACTACCGACTTTTATATCTGCACACAGAGATATCTTTACTATTTTCTAGAAGAGAAAATCCATGTTTGGCCGGCAGACTTCTCTAAGGATCCAATTGACTGGATGGATGAATTAAACACAGACATTCTAACAAATAAAAGCATTGTTTTTTCCAAAGGGATAAACCAGTAAACTTGCTAAACAAATTTTGCAAAGGTCTCCAGAATGCAAAACTTCTGAAACCAAGCTAAACAATGTCTTGTTCGATTCAAGTTGACATGTGGACCGCCTTCAAACTACAAGTTCAAATAAGACAAAAAAAGTCATATTACCTCTTTACATCCAGGCAAAACAACGGACTTCAGAAGTTGATAAAGGGTCTCCCGAACTACTTTATCTTCATCACTTATGCGTTCACGTAACTTTTCTATTACAGCATAGTTGTGCAATTTCAGCTCCTCTGGATACTTGAGGAATAAATCCTTCATACCCATTAATGCATCTTCAAAAAAAGAGGAAATAATACAATAATGAAAATGAATCTATAGTCAAGATAGGAATTCAAATAGAATAAAGAATATAGTTAAAACAGAGACAAAAGCAACCAGAACACAAAAGTTTGAAGTGAAATCGCTCTCACTCATGGTAAAGGCTGTTCATTCATCTTAATGAGTTGTATAACTGGTAATCAGTAAATTCTGTCAAAGAATATTGGCTAAATAATGACAAAAAAGATGAACCAAAGAGGCTAGAGAATAACATCTTACAGAAAATGTAAATGTGGACAAATAATCTAGACATATAATAACATCATTTTGCAGCAAAAATGGAAAATAGACAACTAAATATCACTGATGTTAGAGTGATAACTATCATACTTCCATCAATTCAAGGAACTGGAACAATAAGCCATAGTGCCTCCATTAGCTTATCAATTGCTAACTTTCCCAATGAACAAATAGTACTGTACAGTACATCCTTCATAGGAGCTTGAACTTTTTGATACCAAACCTCTAATCTCATATAATCCATTCATCAAAATGAGAAAATACCTATACGGACTTTAGCATTGTGATGAGAAGTTTGCTGAAGAAGTTCTTTTAAAGTCAGTCCTTTCTTATTGACAGCTAATCCTTCCTTCTCTGACGCCACACTTTGTTGAGGAAGAATAATCGCTGCTCATCAAACATGGATGACAGCTTTCAATAATCCAATTACTTGCACGAAAGGAATTACCAACTTGCATTTAAAATCAGTTTGAAGGATAACCTTTGGATTTGATTTCAGTGTTTGTGGCATTCTTGGGTGGTGGCAACTTTCTACCCAGTTTGCGCTTTACTTTCTAGAAAACAACAGTAAAAACGAAACAAAACTTTTGATATTGTTATAAGCAACAAAAAGAGATATCATGATACAATAATTACGCACCTTAAAATCGATACCGCGCTTTTGCTGCTTCTTTGAAGAACCCTTACCTTTCGCCATTTTCACTGCAAATTGCACAAATAGATCCCTGTTATACACATGTATATAGGTACATACGTATCTAAAAAAATAACCATATCCACTGGGTTTCTGAAAGTCCCAATCGTGTTTTCATATCTTCATATAGTGTATCAAAAACAAAAACTGCCTAGAGGTTACTCTTATTCTTCTTCTTCTGTACATATTACAGGCAGGCAGCAAGAACAGAGAGACTTACCTTCTGGAAACCTAAGAAGGTAAGACAATTTTAGTCGCAGATCAGTAGAAGGTAGAGTTTACGTTGACCCGAACAAACCCATTTCATGACCCAAAAGGACCGGTCTGTTTGATTACTAAATAGTTATTATAATTATCCGGTTGACTTCTAGGGCTAGATTCTCCGACGGTGAAGCCCATAAAGCATCACACCATGTTCCTTTCACAAAAAAAAAATCCCGAAACCTTTAACACAAAGGCCCCGTTTGGTTGGCAGGAAAGTAAAGTTAATCTAGAATCTGATTTCTTGGAAAATAAATTCATGGGAAAGTAAAGATATTTACATGTTTGGATACTTATAAAAATTTAATAGAAAAGTTGGGTGGATTTTTATTATGATGTTTGGTATGCAACTGTATTTGATAGAATGTAATTTAATTTTAACTTATTTTTCCAATTATATCCTTTTTACAAATAAAACAAAAATCAAATTAAAAATCAGATAATAATTTCACTTAATTCCCCTTGAACTTCATCGTTCCCCAAATTGACTTTCCCAAGATGGCGATTCCTCATATTCTAGTTCAGCGTCATCTCTGCTCAACTCCTCTCCTTCTTCTAAAACGCCGCCGGTTAGATCCATCAAGGCGAGGTTCGATGGCTTGCAGCGATGTCCTGGTATGAATTTCTCCTTGCATCTGAAACATAATCCCTTGTCTCTCCTTGCCTGTCTCTCCTTGCCTGTCTTTCCATGTCCCAAGTTCGAATGTTGCGATAGTTTCAGACTCTACGACGGATCCCTTGTGGCTTATACTTTCGGCCATTCAAATCGAAAATGAGAAACATCTCATTCTGGTTAGCTTGAAATGTGTTAAACATTGCAATTCATAGAATACCCAACACAAGATCAGCTCCTTCGATTGGGAAGGGAAAATAATTTTGTATTATCTTCAAACCTAGAAGCTATACATCAACATTCCGATAAATTTTGTTGCAGCGGATCACATCCCCTTTGCCAATTTGGACTTTGAAGGAAGGAATAACTACACTGGTAGTTTAAGATCTTCAATGATAGTCTCAACCTCGAAATTTTCAGTTAAGGCGTTGTCTATAATTATAAGGACCTCTATGTTGCTGAGAATTACTTGGAGCTTTATGGTGTTACCAGTCGACTTTCCTAAAACGACATGGAAGCTAATTTCAGCAAGTCAACTTGAGCATCGTCGTCGAGGTTATCTTCGTGGCTAGTGTCGTAATAAGAAGAAGAATATCTGGGCGTGATTTTTAAAAACAGAGTTGTTGTAGAATAAGAACATTAGAAGAAGAGGTAGTCTTTTAATAAACGAGTTGTTTAAGAGTTGGAAGATGAAGAAGGGTTAAATTGGTCAGTATAATTTTTAGATTAAATTACCGAGGAAAGTAATCTAAATACCAAGGGGGTGTTGGTATTTAGAATCCTTGGAAAGTGATACTACTTTCCCTAAATTAGGAAAGTTTTTACTTTCCTAACAACCCAAAAAAACGAACCAAACATAATAATTTAAAATTTAGGAAAAAGATTACTTTCCCAGTCAACATTCTGTGCCAACCAAACGGGGCCTCAGGGTTATCTACTACTCTAGCCGAACTTTGGATGATGCCCAAAAAAATTACACTACTACAGAGAAGGAAATGTTGGCGGTGGTGTTTGCTTTGGACAAGTTTCGATCATATTTCATTGGGTCCAAAGTTGTGGTTTTCACAGATCATGCGGCAATCCGATATTTGTTTGCAAAGAAAGATGCCAAGCCG
>JANZXV010000004.1:16491484-16506583 GCA_027576455.1 Erythroxylum roigii | reverse complement strand
TTCTTGATAACTACTTCTTTCTTCTTGTTTCTTGATCTTTGAAGAAACAGTTATTCAGTTGAGTTCTGTAACTAACTCAGACTGATTAACCATCTAACGTGGTATCGGGTCTTCATCTTAGTTTCTATTGCTGCTTTGTATTACTCTCTTTCGTCTCATTTTTGACTTCGCTTCGTCTTAGTTTCTCCACTTCGTCTTAGTTTCTTGCGTCTTACTTTCCGCTTCCGCTTCGTCTTATTTTTGACTTGCGTCTTAGTTTGACTTTAGCTTCATCTTAGTTTGACTTCTGCTTCCGTCTTAGTTTCTCCGCTTCGTCTTAGTTTCTTACATCTTACTTTCCGCTTCTGCTTCGTCTTATTTTCGACTTGCGTCTTAGTTTGACTTTAGCTTCGTCTTAGTTTGACTTCTGCTTCCATTTCACTTTCGTCTCCGCGCTTCGTCTTACTTTCTTCTATTATTATTATTATTTGGTCTTCATCAATTATTAATCGTAAAGTCATTTTGACTTAACAGATGGTGTTGATAGATAAGCTAAATGAAATGCCTATTGTCATATAGTTGATAGTGGAGCTAACCACAACTTTGTGTCCAGTAGGTTGGTTTAGGCTATGGGTATTACCGTTACACCAACGAGAACATTCGGTGTTAGGTTATGAGATGGACATCGATCCTTCTCACAAAGGATTTGTAAGGAGATTAAACTGAAGTTGAATTGAGAAGAGTTTAGTGTAAATGCTTATGAATTTGACACTAGAAGGCCCGACTTAATCCTTGGCGTTGCATGGTTGGAAACATTGGGGGTGGTGAAAGTTGATTGGAAGAAAATCTGCATGTCATTTGATCGAAAGGGCATAGAGATTACCCTACAGGGAATCAACATGCAAGCCTCTTCTCCTCATGTGCTACAACAGATTTTAAAACATTAGGAATTGGCAGTAAAGGGATTGTTGTGGTCTTTGAGAATCAGTAGAACCTTATCTGAAGAGATGGGAACTTTGAATGCAAATCAACAAGAGCAGTTGAGGGCTGTCTTATTCTGGTTTGGGTCGATTTTCCAAGAAATAAGGGAACTACCACCTAGGAGGGCTCATGACCATGCAGTTAACTTGAAGGAAGGGGCAGAACCTGTAAGTATTCGTCCCTATAGACATGCATACCATCACAAGGATGAGATCGAGAGGCAGATTCATAATTTACTAGAAACTGTAATTATTAGGCCTAGTATAAACCCTTTCTCTAGTCCCGTTATTCTTGTCAAGAAGAAGGATGGGTCATAGAAGATATGCATCGACTATCGAGCCCTAAATAACCTCATGATCCCCGACAAGTTCCCAATTCTAGTAGTGGATGAGCTGATGGAGGAGTTACATGGAGCTAGATACTTTTCTAAGGTGGATTTAAGGTCAGGTTTTCATCAAATCAGAGTTAGGGAGGAGGACATCTATAAAACAGGATTCCAAACCTATGAAGGGCATTATGAATGCCTAGTGATGCCCTTCGGTCTAATGAATGCACCGGTTATATTCCAATCCACCATGAACTCAATTTTTAAACCTCTATTACGAAAGTTTGTTTTAGTCTTCTTTGACGACATCCTGATTTATCGTGCATAATAGAATTAACATTTGGAGCATTTGGCTTATGTGTTGCAATTGTTACTGGACAATCAGCTAATGGCAAATAAGAAAAAGTGCATTTCGGACAGCAATCTGTGGAGTACCTAGGCCATATTATATCCTGTGAAGGGGTAGCAATGGACCCCTCGAAGATCAAAAGCATTCTAGAGTGGCCTACCCCTAAGAATGTAAAAAGGGTGAGAGGATTCCTCGGACTCATTGGATACCACCAAAAATTTGTCAAAGATTATGGTAAAATTGTCAAACCTCTTATTGAACTCACAAAGAAAAATGGTTTCAACTAGGGAAATGAGTCCTAAGAAGCTTTTGAAGAATTGAAAAAGAGGATGACCTCATCACTAGTCTTAGCCTTACCCGATTTCTCTAAGGAATTTCCCCTCGAGTGTGATGCCTCAGGGAGAGGGTTAGGTGCAGTCCTAATCCAAGAGGGTCGACCACTAGCATATTTCAGCAAGGCCTTGGCTGAATCATCCTACTCTAAATCAGTTTATGAGAAAGAAGTGATGGCAGTAGTAAAGGCTATTCAACATTGAAAACTCTTTCTAACTGGGAGGCATTTTAAGGTCTATACCAATCATAAAAGTTTGAAGCATTTATTGGATCAACGAGTTCCATCTATAGATCAGCAATGTTGGTAAGTTAAATTGATGGGATTGGATTTTAAAGTAATCTATAAACCAGGGAAGCAAAATGGGCCAGCAGACGCTCTATCAAGGGTTGAAGATAACAAATTACTGTTTTCAGTGATTTCAACCCCATTTTGGCTTGATATGGATGTAGTACGAAGGGAGGTCAAGGAGGATATTAAATTGGCCTTACTTATGACAACACTCACACAAGATCCTAATTCTAAACCTGATTTCTGCTTAAGGGACGAGTTATTATTCTACAAAAATATATTAGTCTTCTCAGCTACTTCAGTGCTAATCCCTCAGTTTCTGCATTAGTATCATGCCTCACCCTCGGGAAGGCACTTTGGTTTCCTCAAGACCTACAAAAGGTAGCTTGTGGACTGTTTTGGTTGGGAATGAAATCCTCTATTTAGAAGTATGTGCGTGAATGTGTCATCTGCTAGAAAAATAAATATATGGAAATGTCTTCAGCTGGTCTATTGCAACCCCTACCTATACCTCAACTAATTTGGGATGAAGTCTCAGTGGATTTTATTACAGGGCTTCCTAAATCTCACGGTTATAAAGTTATATTGGTGGTAGTCGATTGTTTATCTAAGTATGCCCATTTCTCACTCCTCAAACATCGATTCACTGCTAAAACCATGGCTGAAACATTCATCCGAGAGATAGTGAGACTGCATGGAGTTTCTAGCTCTATATTAAGTGATGGAGACCCAATCTTCACTACTAATTTTTGGAAGGAGTTGTTCAAATTACAAGAAACAACATTGAAGATGAGTTTCTCCTACCATCTACAAACGGATGGACAAACGGAAGTGATTAATAGATGTGTAGAAACCTATCTTTGTTTCTTCACTTTCGAATAACCTAAAAATTGGTCTTATTGGTTAGCATAGGCTAAATATTGGTATAACACTAACTACCATGTTTTGACTGGACAGACTCCCTTTAAAGTTGTTTATCACCTACCCTGCCGTAGTGCTCTCAAGGAGAAATTAAAGTGGAATTAGTAACTTTAGCCTTGGTTGATAGAGATGAAGCTTTACGCCAACTCAAACACTACCTATTGAGAGCACAGTCTATGATGAAAAAATCTGCAGACATTCACGAAAGGGAGGTACATTTTTAGGTGGGAGACTTGGTTTTTGTTAAACGAAGACCACAAAGACAACTCACTGTGGCAAGAAGGATATGTCTTAAGCTGTCAGCACGATACTATGGGCCTTTCAAAATCACTGGAAAGGTGGGATAGGTTGCCTATAAACTACAACTCCCTTCTTTATCCAAGGTTTATCCGGTTTTCCATGTTTCCCAGTTGAAGAAGGCCTTGGGCGACCATTCGGTCAAGCACAACCTACCTCAAGGCCAGAAGCATTCTCCAGTGGCTTGTTCGATGGAAAGACAAACTAGTAGAAGAAGCAACTTGGAAAGATGTAGAATTCATCAAAAGAAAATTTTCTTCCATTCACCTTGAGGACAAGGTGCCTATTAATGAGGAGGGAATTGTTAGCATTCCTACTTGTGATCAACCTGCTAGTAATCAGCCTACTAAGCCTATCCGAACCTACATTAGTAGGGGTAAGATGGGAAAGGGAATAATTGCTACATAGGCAGGTTGTTAGGAGTTAGTTACAGAGAGAGATTGTAAATTAGAGGGTACAGAATATAGAGGGAATTTGTGGAGCGGGAGTGGGTATTCTTTTCATCTTCGAATATAGATACCATATTGGCCTGGAAACTATTTCCAGGAGGTAGACTACTGCTGTACCTGCTATTTTACGTAGATAATACAATCTCTATTGTTATCACTATCAAGGAAAGTTTACACATATATATATATCATCGTATTACAAAGCTAAACTAAAATTTATTCCATAATAGCATCAGGATATCACTTTTAAGCACTATAAACCCTTGGTATCTTATACTCTTGGACTGCATATACAAGGTCATTCCATAATAGCATCAGGATATCACTTTTAAGCACTATAAACCCTTGGTATCTCATACTCTTGGACTGCATATACAAGATCAATAATATTCTATATATTTCTTATACTTAGACACTCAAATGAACGTTCTGTTACTTGAAAGTGGCTAACTTGACGTAGTAGATTTTGAATCCCATCGACCCACTTGAATAACAAAAGATTCTCAGGCATCCTTACACCTATCTAAAATATATTTATGAAGCTAAAAAAAACTCTTTTAATTAAATTTATATTAAATTATTTACTATTAAAATCATATTAGAATAGTTATAGTAAAAATTTATTTGTTAATATTTTAGTGTTTGACTTAAAAAAAGACAACAAGGGAATTAGCTAAAGACAAGTAAGGTATGAAGAGACAGAAGCGTTGCATGAATCCATAATAAAGCAGCTGGCACGTAACCTGCGAGGAGTGCGTAGAGTGGGACACAACAGTAACATAGCAAGCATGGCTTGCGTGTCTGCTCTTTTGAGAGACAGAGACACGGTATGTGCCTGAGGCAGCCTTTATAGGGTCTACAAAAGAAGGTTAGCTTTAATTAGTCTGCCAAAGGCTGCCCAATGGCCATTCCCATTCCGGATTCCTTGTCTTGTCCAGCAAGCTCCTTTTCTGCTGGCTTCCCTTCCCAGTCAATTCTATTTCTCAACAAAACGAGTCCGGGACCAATCTATTATCAACGAATGAAATTATTAAATGTCCTTTTTCTTTTCTTTCTATCAATTGGAAATAGGCAGGGAAAGTGGCTAAGCACTGGGCAGAGAGAGTGGAGTTCATTCCGCCTAAAAGACCTTCTTCATCTCTGAATCCTATTAGGAGACTTTAACTTAACAGTATTATTTAACTCAACTGTATTTTATATAATAAGACTGGAGGGAGAGAGAGAGAGACAGTGTATGAGTCTTGAGTATTGTGTATCTGTCTATGTATATGTGTGCTGTGCGTCGAAGAAAAGTGAGTGTGGGGCAGTGCAAAGGGTCAAAGGAAGATTATGGGCGGGAGTGACACGGAGGACACTCACCTAGGACCATGTAATGTAACACGCGCCTAAGAAACTGCATTCTCCCAGAAACCTCGGACTGGGAGACGTTCTTTTCCTCTGTTTTATTTATTTATTTAAATATTTGTCTATATAATAATAGGCTGACGGCTGACCGCTGCAGCGTTTCTAACTTTCTATAAGAGATTATATATTTGATAACAAAAATATGCTGGCATTTAGAAGTCAAAACAGCTTCTATTGGCCTTTCTGTTTTTTAAAAGCGGTTATGATATGCAAGCATGTTTGCCGAATGATTTCTGGAATGTATTTCCTGTACGCAGGGACTAAGCTATTTCAGCTATTGAACTTTGACAGGCCTTCTTTTTACTAGTTTTCTTAGAAGCTATTATTGATATCCAATGTGTGCACAAATACATAGAGATGATGAACACATAAATATATAGTCTGCATTGCATTTCTGTAACACATAGTAGGCATGGACACAGGCACCAACTATTGCAAGCGCACTTGTTTCCATATTATTGAGGTTGCCGAAAATGAAATTTGTTGTGCTTTATTTTTCCTCTGGGCATATGTTTTATATGGTACCTGTTTTTTTTTCCGGGTAGAGGTTCCTGCATCAGAAGAAACAGATGTAGGCAGCTTATTTGAAACAGTACTGAAGCAGAAAAAGGATGATAGCACAGCCATACCAACATGCATTCCGTCGGTAGTGATATAATGGTTTCTTTTTCATATTAAGTTCCATTCAAGGGCAAAAGGCTCTCACCTTTCTACGATCTTATGGTTGTGGGACTCTTGTGGGGTTTTGGAGATAATCCTACACTACTTTTCCATGAAGTGGCTGCTCTAAAGTCATGGTTGAAGTTAGGCATGGTTCTAAGTTCCTATCACTGATGAGTGAACCACATCGGTTGACATATTTCACTATATAGCAAGTAATTTGTTTCTTTTGAAGTTTTATCTACACTATGAAAAATGTTTGGCGTGCAGGTGATCCATGTTTCTTACCATTGCATTTTGACCCATGATGTTGCCATCAATCATATATAACAGAAAGATATAGTAACTTAACCGGCATTCTAAAGTTTTTCCTGGGAAAAGTAATGGGCCTCCTGGAAGAACCAGTTGTTTGATTGAATAATTTCTGGAACTTGGCAATATCAAAAAGTAGGACATACATCTAAAATAAAAAACACGCTTGGATCAGTTGTGCCCTTCAAGCGCGGAATATCATTTTCTTTATAGCACGGTCAAGAATTAATGTTTACTCCTCGTCATGTGTCGTAGCATTCTTCTCTAAATGTAGAGTTTGGACAGCTAACATGATTAAATATGGATATGACAATAATGGGCATCATTAAGCCTCTGTTGTATAGAAAGAGGCAACCTAAATAGTCTGGTGCATATCTAACTAAAATTGATAGTCCTCTTGTTTATCCCTTGCAGAATTTCACAAAGTAAGTGCAAGTGGAATTGGAACAGTGAGTGGGAGGTTGCTTGTAGGAACAGCGGAGAAGATACCACCAACGGAACTTATTGACACCACTGGTGCTGGTGATGCTTTTATTGGAGCAGTTCTTTTTGGTATGTTAACCACTGAATTGGAGTGTATATTCACACATGTTCCTGGATTCAACTACTGTAAAGTTGTTGCTTTAGTTTCAACTGCTGATTGACTATCTAATGTTATGAACTTTGCCATAATGAACGTTGTGGCGCATTTTTACTGTGAGACATCCATGACAAAGACCCGTTTTAGCCTTGGCCCGAGATGAAGTATAACCAAAACTGTCTGGTTTACATCTCGTATGGTAGTGCAGTCTAAAGAATGGATAAAGAGATATCATACACTGGTCATATATGGTAAACAAAAGTCATCAGCCCGAAGACAAGATAAGTTACATGTAGTTCAATTACCCAAGTAATGTATTCCCTTGAAATAATTTTAAATAGCCTGGAGTCTGAGTCCTATGGTTTTTGGAAATCCATGCAGCTGGCTTTGAGCTTAATTATTTATGAGATTCTGCAGTGCTGTAGGTTCATATGATTTTCTTTCATGTTTGATATATGGAGTTTGAAATTATTCTCGCACCTTGTTATGTCCTAGCAATTTGCAGGGAAATGCCAGCTGAGAAAATGTTGCCATTTGCTGCTCAAGTGGTAATTAAGCACACTTATTCTTAGAATCTCTCGTTCCCCTGAACTCTTCCCAATATGTCCAACACAAATTAGTAGTGTTTTTTTGGAGGTGGAACTAAATTTGCAGGCAGCTGCTGGGTGCAGATTTAGTTCCACCTAAAAAAAAAACTACTAATTTGTGTTGGACATATTACGAAGAGTTCGGGGGAACTGCTGCTGGGGGTAGATTTAGTTCCACCTAAAAAAAAAAGACTACTAATTGTGCAGAGCTTTGGGAGCTCGAACTGGTCTTCCTTTCCTCAGCGATCCACGTATGCCACCCTTTACGCTTCATATAGCAAAAACCTTATCATCTGTACAGCCTTGATGCCACTTAACTATCAATCCATGTTTCTTGATCATTATAGCTGTATCTATATGTACCAACTTGATGCAAATGTGAGTTCATTAAACTATGGCTCCAGGCTTTCTATTCAAGTGTAAATGGGCTATGTTACTCGGCAATTTAAATAAGAAAGGTAGCATATGGTATTAAATATTAATGACTGTAATGCCGACGACGGCTGCGAGCCCTTAACCTTTGGCTATGCCTACGTAAGCTGCAAACTGCAAACGCATGACAATTACAAGGCAGGCAGGTTGCCTGGTTTACGTTAAGAATATTTGTGGGTCCCATTATAATCCAGTGAAGCATTACCAAATCTTTCTTCACCACCATTGGCTCGTGTATTACAACCTCCACATCAGAAGTAGCGGTATTTTTTTTAACCACTTTCTGTCTTCCCTATGCAAATGCAAAGAATAAATTGCACGCTCGTCTGATCCACTGGTCCATCAGCTCTTGAGCCTCCCAATCTGTCTGTACTCTCACAAATCCTCTTGGTAGCTTCTGTCTTCTTTCTCTCGTTTCTGCTTCTCTAATCTGCCTGTGTGATTAGGCTTTAGAGCCAGCCATGACTTTGAACGCCATAACCGGTAAAGAGAAGCTGGTCGTGGAGGTGGTGGCAGCCCACAACCTCATGCCTAAAGACGGCGAAGGGTCTTCATCACCCTTTGTGGAGGTTGAGTTCGAGAACCAAAGACTCAGAACTCAAGTCAAGTACAAGGACTTGAATCCCATTTGGAATGAGAAGCTCGTATTTCACATTAAGGACGCTGCTGATCTTCCCTACAGTACTATTGAAGTTAATGTCTTTAACGAGAGGAGGTCTGGAAACAGCAGAAACTTTCTCGGAAAAGTTCGGCTTTCGGGTTCAAGCATTGCTAAAGAAGGTGAAGAGGTGGTGCAGTTGCACACTCTTGATAAAAGAAGCTTGTTTTCTCACATAAGAGGCGAGATAAGTTTGAAGCTTTACGTGTCTACTAGGGAGGAGGTCAAGGAGGTTGTGGGCTTCGGTAATGGAGTTGTGATTTCTGGGTCTACTGCTGCTGGTTCTGGCCCTTCAAAGAAGAACAAGAAGCTGCAGCAACAGAGTCCAGTTATAGTGCGGCAGCAGCATCAGTTGAGTACTCAAGAGAGCAATAACAGGCAATCACAGCTCCAAAGCCAAAGCAATTCCAAGCCTGTGGAGCCAAACCCAGGTGAGATTAAACCTGTTAATATTACTACTGGTCGTAGTCCTGCTGCTCCGGACCACAGTGGTGGGGTCTTGACTTGCAGAGGAGGAGGTGGTGTTGGTGGTGGTTTGAGTTCATACTCCAATGCTTCTAGTGAGTTCTCTCTTAAAGAGACAAGACCGCACCTTGGTGGTGGTCCGTTAAACAAAGACAAAACTAGTTCTACTTATGATCTTGTGGAGCAAATGCAGTATCTTTATGTTAGAGTTGTGAAAGCGAAAGAAATAACGTTGTTTGGAGGTGGTGATATAGTGGCAGAGGTGAAGTTAGGCAACTATAGAGGAATAACAAAGAGGGTGGGTTCAGGCAATGTGGAGTGGAACCAAGTTTTTGCATTCTCTAAGGATTGCATACAGTCATCAATGGCGGAGATTTTTGTGAAAGAAGGTAATAAAGATGACTTCTTGGGTCGTGTTTGGTTTGATCTGAACGAGGTTCCGAAAAGAGCCCCACCTGATAGTCAATTGGCGCCACAGTGGTATCGAATGGAGGACAAGAAAGGAGACAAAGCTAAAGGTGGTGAAGTTATGGTCTCAATATGGTTTGGGACTCAAGCGGACGAAGCATTTGCAGAAGCTTGGCACTCGAAGGCAGCAAATGTGCACTTTGATGGCCTTTGCTCTATCAAATCCAAGGTGTATCTATCTCCAAAGTTATGGTACTTAAGGGTACGTGTCATTGAAGCTCAAGATATTGTTCCTCGGGAGAAGGGGGCCGTAATGGCGAGGTTTCCCGAGTTTTTTTCAAAGCTGCAGGTTGGGAACCAAATTTTAAGGACTAAAATTGCTGGGCCCAACCCCAATAGAAGCATTTCCAATCCTTACTGGAATGAGGATGTGTTATTCGTTGTTGCAGAGCCATTTGAGGACTGCTTGATGATTTTTGTGGAGGATCGTGTTGGACATGGAAGAGAGGAGACTGTGGGCAGAGTTTTACTCCCTCTCGCTGCCATTGAGAAGCGTATCGATGATAAACAAGTGGTCTCTAGGTGGTTAAATCTTGACAGCCATTTTGGAGTTGCAGACGAGTCCAAAGTGGTCACTAGATTTGCGTCTAGAATTCACGTGAGTGCGTCACTGGAGGGAGGTTACCACGTTCTTGATGAGACTACAATGTTAAGTAGTGATGTTCGAGCAACTGCAAAACAGTTGTGGAAACCTCACATTGGTGTGCTTGAGATGGGAATCTTGGGTGCAACAGGGCTTATGCCAATGAAACTTAAGGAAGGTAAAAGAGAGTCCACAGATGCTTATTGTGTGGCAAAGTATGGTCAGAAATGGGTGCGAACACGCACTGTTGTTGATAATTTGTCACCAAAATGGAATGAGCAGTACACATGGGAAGTATTTGATCCTTGCACTGTTATCACTGTTGGGTTGTTTGATAATTGCCGGGTTGATAAGAATGTCATAAACAACGCTTCTTGGCGTGATTCTCGAATCGGGAAAGTCAGAATCCGGTTATCAACCCTTGAATCAGATAGGGTTTATACCCACTCTTATCCCCTCCTGATGCTCCACAATACTGGTGTCAAGAAGATGGGTGAGCTTCACTTGGCTGTAAGGTTTTCTTGTGCTAACGTGGTCAACATGTTGCACATGTACACTCTGCCTTTGTTGCCAAAGATGCATTATGTGCAACCACTGAGTGTGAATCAACTGGATATGTTGAGGTATCAGGCTATGAATGTGGTGGCATCACGGCTTAGCCGCGCAGAGCCACCATTAGGACGAGAAGTGGTGGAGTATATGCTTGATCACGATTCTCATATGTGGAGTATGAGAAGAAGCAAGGCCAATTTCGCTAGACTAATCAATGTGCTCTCTAGTCTTCTAGCTCTGGCTCGTTTTATGGACTCCTTGCGCAATTGGAACAAGCCTCTTTATTCTGCCATGTTTCTGTTGATTTTCCTTTTGCTGGTTGCAATGCCTGAGCTCTTTATTCCCGCTGCACTGCTGTACATGGCGTTTGTAGGACTCTGGCGTTTCAGGTCACGACCACGTTACCCACCCCACATGGACGCGAAGCTTTCTCATGTAGAGAGCGTTTTGGTTGATGAATTGGACGAGGAATTTGATTCATTTCCATCCAGTCGAAGCGCTGATATTGTGAGAGTGAGGTATGATCGGCTAAGGAGCGTGGCAGGGAGGATTCAATCTGTGGTTGGTGACATGGCTACACAGGGTGAACGTTTCCAAGCATTGCTAAGTTGGCGAGATCCCAAAGCTACATTCTTGTTTGTGAATCTGTGCTTGGTTGCTGCTATTGGATTCTATGCTGTGCCCATAAGAGTTGTGGTGGCCTTTTGGGGGCTCTATATTCTCAGGCCGCCAAGGTTCAAAAACAAGCTGCCTTCTAAGGCTTTCAACTTCTTCAGGAGACTGCCTTCGAAGGCTGATAGTCTGCTATAAAAGCAAGCCTGCATAGCTTCTTAAGTGATTGATACGCCATTTGGCTTTTGTCGTCATCTTGTACCAATTTTGGCTACCCTATCCGTACCTCGGCTATTGTGTCTTGTGGTCACTTCGATGCGTCTCGGTAGATGTCTTTTTGGGTGTCACGCAACTCGCAAGCTTTTATTGTCTATATTTCAGAATATATGAATTTGAACGTGGATATAAGCCTAATGAGTTATTTCTCTTATTACCGATAGATTTAGGATGAAATCTTATTTGAATTTGTATATATTTAGTTTATTTGGATCCAATCTTACAAAATTAATATGGTATCAAAGTAGGTTATTTTTGGGTCAGTTATCGCCATTTCAACATGATAAATTGTGTCACGTGTTAGGCTTTAAATTGACCCAAATATAAGGAGAGCGTGTTAAAATATAAGTAGAATTTTTTAAATTTTGTAAAATTAAACCCAAAGCACATAAAATTCCAAATGTTTTATGAAATTCATAAAATTCTAAATGGCTTTGGGTTTAATTTTACATATAAATAGGTGCCACCTAAGGTAATAACCGCCGCTCGACTAAGGAAGACAATACAGCATAATGCATAGGCTATAAAAAAATATCTTTTTCCGTAATTTGATAAAAAAAATTCAATTTTAGTGTTGATTAATATAATATATCATTTTAAATAATTTTTTAAAATTACAATCTAATCTTTCAATTCTATATAATTAAAATTTTTATTATAAAATTATCTTTCGAAAACACAACTTTTGCAAAGTTTTTTGGTTACCAATGTCCCAAACGCTTAAATATATGTGCTTATGCTCTTTGGTGAAGATTAGATTATAACAAATCTTGGGTTGATCAGTTGCGTAAAGCTCACTTAGTAATAAAACAAAACCTATCCAATAGTCCAGTGCAACCTGCAAACCATTAAACATGCACAAAAGATAGCATCTGAAAATTTTAAGAGAACCAAGAATAATCTTCTTTCTTCATCTTTCTCTTCATTTCCCAGCTGATATATGTGTCTAAAAACACCCTCTTTCATTTGCATGTAACATTTCCCTCATAGATTCCCTCATTGTGTTTGTGTTGTAGAAAAATTGGAGGAAATTATAAAGATTAACAATCTCAAAATCCCTCACACTTAGTTAAATTTTTAGCCGTAATTTTGTGACTTTTTTGTAATTTTTGATCATTTTACACTAGTTTATAGTTGGATTGCATGTTGTGGTTGTTTGGGATGATATTTGAAGTTGTATGAAAGTATAAAAATGGATAAAATATAGATGAAAAATTGATAAAAGAAGAGTAGTTAAGAGAAGAGGAGAACGTGAAGAATGTGACATCTTTTGAAAATTTAAATTGCATGTAGGGCAGAATAAGAAAGCAAAGAGTGAAGGTAAATTTAGAATTTACTTCCAAGAAGGGCATTTTTGGTATTACATGAAATAGATGAGGGTAAAATAAGATTTTTAATTAGTTAAGGGTACTTTAGTAATTACGGTGGTTAGACTCGTAAAGATGTTATTTTTATAATTAAGAATAAATTAGACAAGAGAATAATGTTGGATTATTAAGTGTATTAGGGTTTGAAATTTTTTGTAAATTAGTCTAATAGAATTTTATAATGTCTAGGTCCGAAGGTCCAATTAAGGAGTAAATTGGACTATAAATTAGTTGAGTATGAAATCGAAGTAAGAATAACCTTAAACTTTACTCTTAAAATATAATACTATTTTTTATTCATAAATTATATTTTGAATTAGTTATTAATTAAATTAATGATTAACAATTACATACATGAATTATATTTACTTTATTTCACTAATAATTAATAAAGTCAAGGTTTTTCATGTTTATATTTTTATATTTTGTTACATTTTCAAAGATGAATTGTTATTAATTCGACGAAAAATGTGTTAATTAAATGGAGATTGGTTGATAATATGTTGTGAATAATAGAATCGATGGCTTGCCTAAGATAGGCTACATTTGATGGTCTTAGATGGATAGATTGTGTTGAAATGAGTGAGTGGTGGTTAGATATTTGTTCGTGGATGTCCTGTACTGATGGCTTGGTACTAAAGTGGTACCGAGGTGTCAAGAGAGATTTGGTACCCTGTGTTAATATTTATACTTTTAATTACGATTCCATTTAGTGACAGATTTTGATGAGATGAGATAAGCCGACAGATAATTGAATGTAAGCCTACTAGGTTAAGTAAGGCCCAAACAATTCAGTTAATGATGGAATAAAGCATAAATGGCAGTTATGTATTAATATGTGTGTTAATCATTGTTTGGTAAAAACTTTATTAATTGTTTGGATTAGATTGAGTAATGTTATAAACATTCATATTATATGTATGTTATAATCGGTTGACTAAGTCTTATAATTATTTATTAAGTAACTTGGTTTTAAGGATACGGTCAGTTAGCCTTATTGAGTAGGTAGCTTACCTATTGCTATTTTACTTTTTTTAGGAGATCAAGTGATTGTCGATAACCCTAGTGTACAAGACTGATAGAGTGGAGACTAGGTGGGACAAGCAGATTAATTGAGTAAAGTTATTCGATTGTATATATTTTTTAATGTGACAGTTTGGATAGTTATGTTGTATAGAATATTTTTTTGTGTTTGAATATTTTTTTGTGTTTGACAAACATCCTCTCTTTTAGGACCAATGAGGAATTTGAAGATTAATATGATGCTTTGGATAATTGTGATTTAAGAATTTTTGGGAGTGTCACATTAGGTGGTATTAGAGTGAGTTTATGTTTCTAAGTACGTATTGAGTAAAAAAAAGTTATTGTCTTACCGAAGATGACTTGAAAAGATGATAATGTTGGCCTAGAGTCAGCTAGGGAATCGGGATGTTTGATCGGTGCTCCGGATGTGTCGAATCAGGGGGATGCCCAAGCCAATAGGGTAGGAGGAGAGGTGTCAATCCCACCATAAATGATGCAGTTCTTTCAGATGATGCAGCAAACTATTACTACGACTCTAGCCTGAGGTGATTGTGGGGTGAATCATAACTATGAGTAGATCCGTAAGATGAGTGCAGTGGAGTTTCGAGGTACTACTAATTCTGAGGACGCTAAGGCATGGTGAGACTAAACAGAGATAAATTTAGACTGCCTGAAGTGTACCTTAGAAAGAAGATTGCAGTACATTGTTTCCTTATTCTGGGACAATGCACTGACTTGGTGGAAGTCAGTGAAGAGATCTTATGAGACTCGATAGATGACTTGGCAGGAGTTCCAAAGAGAGTTTAGAGATAAATATACCCCGCAGATATATCAGAATCGAAAGAAGATGAAGTTCATGAGTTTTGTTCAGACAGAGGAGATGTCAGTGGCTAATTGTAAGGCTCGCTTTGTAACCTTGTCAAGTATGCATTGGACGCTGTGGCAAATCTTGAAGACAAATGTTACCAATTTGAGTAAAGTCTGAGGATGGATATTCGTTTCGGTTCAAGGGTTGCTACTTCTGATTTCAAGAAGTTAATAGAGTCTACACTTAGAGTGGAGGATGTAATAGAATAAGGAAAAAGGAGAAGAGAGCTAAAGAGGCCATCAGAGAGTCATCTGTAGGAAAATCCCGGGAGGTACATCATATGTACCAGGTGCGGAAAACAAAACTTTTTTGTTACCGGGACTTCCCGA
>JANZXV010000004.1:16459336-16470407 GCA_027576455.1 Erythroxylum roigii | reverse complement strand
TCAAGAAGTCTTACAATTTCATCACCTAAATTACTTGTACATTTCTTTGTAGCCTCAACTTAAGCTAGAATTTGATTTTTTTCTCGAGACTTAGATGTTATCCCCTTAACACCTAAACCACGTGAATAGCTTGGCTTTCTTTCTAGGATAAGACCGAAATGCTTAATAAATGTTAGAGGTGCAAATGAAATATTTCTTTTATTTTTGTCTCCCTCTTCTTGAAGCTTATTTTGCATAGTTAGATAGAATTTGAAAATTTAGTGAAGTAATTTTAATTTTTTTTAAAAAATATAATTTGACTATAACTTCCATACCATTATTTCTTCTCAATTTGGAATATACCAAGTTCCATTAGGCTTTTGTTGCAATACCTTCCAAACTTTACAGCATCAAACCACTCATTGAAATCTTTATCTTTATAGAAAGAAAAAAAATCAAAAAGAAAAGATAAAGAAAATTAATGATTAATTGTAACTTGATTTTTTAAGAAAATGTAATTTAATTTTAAGTAAATAAAATTTTACTTTGTCATCCCATATGCAATATGCAGAATCGACTTTGTGTTTTTTTCGCTTTGTTGCTATATATCGATAAACAATTTATTTTTAATAAAAGAAAACAACTAACAAAACAAGTTAAAAGTGCTTAAAATTTAAAATTACCTTAAAATTTAGAGCCTCCCATTTATTCTCAATCAACCATTGTCAATCACCTTCTTCCACATCCTTTGCGTAATATTTTCTCTTGAGAGAATATAAAACATAGATTAGTGATGATTGCTAGCTAAAAGTACAAAATGGCCACTTCACTCACTCTACCAGATTAACTAGCCACTAAAGTGTTGAATTGGTTCGAACCTCCTCTTTAATTGACTCTAACCAATTTGGACATGCTTGAGATACTGCACATGATTCCCCTTTATTTTCTGCACATAATTCTCCTTTTTTTTCTTCAACTAATTCCCTCCTAGATAGAGCTTGAGCTACATTATTCTCCCTACCCTTTTTATATTCAATTACAAAATCATACCCCATTAATTTATAAAGACAATTTTGATGAGCATCTGTTATAATTTTCTGACCATACAGATACTTTAAACTTTGATGATCTATGCAAACTATAAACTGTTGCCCAAGTAAGTAGAGCCTTCATTTGTCAACTGCCAACATAAGCGCCAGAATTTCTTTCTCATATGTTGAAAGCAAGAGATGTCTTCCTTAAAGTGCATGACTATAGAAAGCAATTGGTTGCTCTTGGATAAAGACGACGCCAATTCCATTTCCTGAGAGGACGCATTATACAATGAATTTTTGAGAAAATTTTGGCAAAGACAATACTGGAGCCTTCATCATATTTGCTTTTAATTTTCCAAAAGCTTTGTAGATTGCCAGCTCCATTTAAAAGAATCCTTCTTTAGCATGTCAGTTAGCGTCCTAGCTATCTTGCCATAATTTTGAATAAATTTACAGTAATAGTCTGTTAAACCTAAAAATCCCCGTAAAGCTTTTATGGTCTATGACTTGGGTCATGTCAATATTGCTTTGACTTTATCCAATTCCATTGCAACTCCTGCATTTGAAATTATATGACCAAGGTACTTGATCTCCCTTTGGCCAAATTGGCACTTTCTATCTTCACAAATAATTGGTTAGATTGCAAAGTGAAAAAGCAATATTCAGATGTTTTAGATGCCCCCCAATTTTTGTTGTAAATTAAAATATCATAAAAAATTAAGACAAAATTTCTCAAATGCTTTTGAAATATCCCATTCATAAGAGCTTGCAACGAGGATGGAGCATTTTTAGACCGAAAGGAATTACTAAAAATTCGTAATGCCTTTGATTAGTTTTAAAAGTCGTTTTCTCGATGTCATTAAGGTGCACTCGAATTTGATAATATCCCGAACGAAGGTCTAACTTGGTAAAATATTATGCACCGTACAACTCATCTAGGATTTCATTAACAACCAGTATTGGGAATTCATCTCAAATAGTCACTTTATTTAAGGATATTGTCTACGGACATTCTCCATAAGTCATCTTATTTTTTTTACTAGAATAACTAGGGAAGAATAAGGGCTATTGCTGGGTCTAATTATTCCATAGTAGAGCATTTCAGCCACTAGGTTTTCTATTTCAACTTTTTGGTGGAAGGGATATCTATATGGTTTGACTGAAATAGGAACTTAGCTAGGATATAAAAGGATTTTATGAATATGCATAAGTATAGGAGGTAGGCCCTTTGGTTGTTTCATTATATCTTTAAACTCAACCAAAAGAGATTGAATTTGGGGTGGTATTTTTAGTGATGATGGTTGTGTTTCTTAATTTTTGGTGGCATAAAGTTGTAACAAAAGCCCTTCCTTCCTCTTTTTTTTTTTTTTTGTGACCTAGAGCATTTGAATATTGTTCATCATTATGTTTTCTTGGGTAGATAATCCTTTCAAAATTGTATCATTGCCTCCTGTGTTTAACCTCATCTACATTTTAGAAAAATCCCACACTATAGATCCCAGTATCCTTAACTACTGAATCCCTAAAATAACATCGTAACCTTTAAGTGGCAGTAAGTATAGATTACAAATTATAGTATTGCCCTTTAATTTAAATGGGACATGCGTACATTTATCGGAGCTCGCTACCTTCTCTAATTTCCCTTAAAATCAGTTTGCAAGCTCACCATCCTTGCTATTTTTTCATTAATAAAATTGTGAGTGCTTCCCGAATCTACAAGAATGAAGATCTGTCAGAGCCTCAAAATTTTCCTTAACTCACATCATTTCTGGAATGTGGGTGCCCGCAATTCCTGGTAAATAAATTTCTAGCGTCTCTTCACTATCGTTCTCCATCTCCAGGTCTCTCTCATTATCTTCTTGGCACGCTTGAATCATGAAAATCTTCGTACAACGATGGCATGGGCCAAAATTTTTCATTGCATCTGAAACGAAGTCCCCTTTTTCTTCTTTCATTTAGCTCTTCTATTGACATTTTTTTTAACTTCCACCGTGGTGACATCAACATGTGCAAGACTCCTAAATATGATGTTGGGTTTATGGGCAGACGAATTTTTCTTATGAGACTTTTCCTTTACCTCATGTAAATGATCCAGGTCAATTGCTGACGTCAATGTGAGAAGGTGACTTGTTTGAACATTTATATGAATAGGGTCCTTTAATCCATTAATGAAGCAACTTTCTTGTTGAGTCTGTGGAAGGGGTCCGTCCAACTTTTACTAAAAGCTTCTCAAAATTGATTTGATATTCTTACACTGTTTTCTTTTGTTGTGACTACCAAATAAAAAATAAAAAAACAAATTGACTAGGACCAGACCTTATGTAAAGATTTGTCTTAAAATCCTCCCATAATATGATCGGCATGTCCTGCTTAAACAATTGAAACCAAAGTTAAGCATCTCCTTCTATATGGTAAGATGCCAATGGAACCCGCTCTCCTTCCAGTATGTCATGGATTTCAAAGAATTGATAGGTTGTACATATCCAACTCGTTGGATCATCTCTACCTTCATAATGAAGGAAATCCAATTTTATTGTTTTAGGGGAAAAGTTACTGGCAGTAGCCCACGACTAGTAGCCCCAATAACCCGTTTCGATTGAGTGGGAATGATTGATCAACAAACTCTTGGCTCCCATTTGATCCACGTGCACAGATAATTGATTCAGCTTTTCATTTATTTTATTCAACATCTCGCTCCATCCTTAGGTCCATTGCCATACCACTAGTTGAAGGCTTGTTCTTCCCTGTGGAGATAAAATAAAATGAAATTTTGGTTGCTTCGAGGGAACCAATAAAACCTCCGTAAAAAATCAATTTTCAAAGAATAAATCTAATTACTCTTCCTTCCATTCGATAGCCTTTAAATAGGCTTTATTATATTGAAACTCGGAGCTAAAAATATGAAAAAAAAAGGAACAAACTAATTTGACTTGTTCAAAATAATAGCCAAACTTTATCTACACATGAAAGTAGCAATAATAAAATAAAAACGAAGATAAAAATTCTGAACTACTTCAATCTTCCCAATAAGGGCATGTGACAAATTTGCATCAAGTTTGTACACAGGCCAAAGGGGTAAAATAAGCCCTAACATTTACAGAGGTGTCTAAAATCGACCCTAATATTTTAGGTGTTCAAAATAAACTCTAAAATTTGCAAAACGTTCAAATTGAACCTTAACATTAAAAAATGTTCAAATTAAACCCTAACCGCTAACAGTGATAAGCCACATTCAGTTACAACAGCAAAACTTTTATTATTATTATTTTTAAATAAAATCAACACTAGCGCAAAAAACAGATAAAGGCAATAATTTGTGAATGTGTTGTAAAGGAGCTGAGTCCCGTATTATTTTATAACATTGCGTTTTCCCATTATTAGAACCGTGCAATAGTCTCTACTCTACACTAAGGGAAGCTCTCCAGGCCATTGACATGAATGATCAGCTAAACTTTCACAGAAAAATTAACCTAATCTAGTTATCAAGTATCAACGTAGGAGCTGAATCTGATTATTCGTTTCACTTCCACATAACTCGCGGCGGTATCAACAAGGCATCTCGTGGCATCAACTTAAGCGAGAACATCTTTACAGGTAGCTTTCTTTTAAGCAATTCTAAAGAAATAAAAAGCTAATGAACATGTTGAAGCATTAATTTTCTATTGGCAGTAAACATTCTTTCTTCACTGCAATTCATGATTATCTTATATAGGTTTCAAGTTACTCTAAGGCGAGGCAATATCACTCACCATGAGTACAACCAAGTTGGAACAGGTCCAGATGTAAGGCTAAACCAGATCTCACTGTTTGAAGCAAGAGTAGCTTGTGGTAATGGAGAGCAGATCCTTAGTAGAGATATCTACCACTTAGGCCATGGCTTCGATTTCTTCCGCATGTTGTCCCTGCTATTATACAACAATTGGATTTTATTGTAGCTCAATAGTAGTTCTTGGAGTATATATATATACCAATTAAATGATGATCAATTTTGCGAATTCCAAATTATTATACTCAATATTGCCCAAATTATCTTAATATTTTATAATGTATAAAAATAATTAAGGCAATACTGATCAACCATCATTGAAATCATGATCCTAACGTTTTGATGTGTATCTTCTGTCGCTCTGTTCTTTCACTTCGAAGATTTTACTAAAAACATTTTTGTTACCATTATCATGCTGTTGATTGTCCGTACACTTTATGCTTACTTCTATGGCAAGCCTTACTTATGATTAAGTGCCTTGGAGGGTTCTCTAATCAAGGTATCAAGGAGTAGAATCCGTTGAAATCAACCATGGCTTCCCAGTCTCTGGTTCAAATTGGTCTTTTGATGGCCTTACTTATGGTTATGAAAAAGTGACTAGAAAGAAGGTTTCCCAAGAGCAATAAGTGCAGTGACGGAACCTGGAATTTAAGACAGGGAGGCTCAAAAATTAATTTTTTTAAATTTTGAGGGACCCAGTATATCACTGACCCTTAAATAACTCTATCTTTATATATATATATATTAAAAATATTTTTTTAAAAAAAACTTGGAGCCCAGTGACCCCCAAATCTCTATATAGCTCCGTCTCTGAACAGGTGACACAATCATCATACAGCTTCAGCTTTTTGCGGTCTTTTTCACGTTTTCCCTTGAGACAAGAGCTCATTATTTTGGACGTATCATCCTGCATGGTGGTACAAAATACAGAGTCATGCATGATTTTGTGGTCCGAAGCATGTAATTAAGGAGCCACTTGTGAAAGGGTTAGAGGTTACGATATTGCTTGTATGTTATCTAGTATATGGTAAAGTAGCTGATAATTCAACATCCTACGTACTTCTCACATTCTCGTTGTAGTTCTTGGTGGTTTCTTGGTTTTCTTCTTTTATCTTTAAACCATCAAGAATTGAGTGGCAAAAGCTTGTGGATTATTGGGGCCAAATAGATTAACAGTAGTGGTGGTATCGGTGTACCAACAAGAGCTGGGAGTCATGGTGGGAAAAGGAAATGAAATTGCAATACACTGGCTTTGTAGGACTTCTGGAAGTTCGTTGTCATTTCGTTTTTTTAACCTTTCAATACGGGATGGTTTATCACCTAAAGATCACCAAGGAAAGCAGATTTTGGCAAAAGAGGATGATAGTCTTAAAAGGAAAAAGAGAAGGGTAGTTATAAGTGGGTCCATATTAAAAATTTTAAAAAAAATTCACGAAATTTAAAGTTTCGCCGCATCAACAAATAACTGACAATAGCTTAACACCATTACTAGTTAGAGCTCAATTTGAACTTTTTCCAAAAGTCATAATTCAATTTAAACGTTTGCAAAACGTCAGGATTTATTTTGAGCACTCTAAAATGTTATGGTCCATTTTAAACATCACTGTAGACCTTTGTACATAATGATAGTTAAGTGGCGTCAAGGCTGTACAGACGATACAGTTTTTGTTATATGATGCGTAAACGGTGCTAGACGTGGATCGCTGAGGAAAGGAAGACCAGTTCGAGCTCCCAAAGCTCTGCACCCAGCAGCTGCCTGCAAATTTAGTACCACCTCAAAAAACAAACTAATAATTTTTGTTGGATATATTACAAAGAGTTCTGGGGAAAGAGAGATTCTAAGAATAAATGTGCTTACCACTTGAGCAGCAAATGGCAACATTTTCTCAGCTGGCATTTCGCTGCAAATAGCTAGGACATAACAAGTTACAAGGATGAGTTCAAACTCCATATTAAACATGACAGAAAACCATACGAACCTACAGCACAGCAGAATCTCATAAATAAGCTCAAAGCCAGCATGGATCTCAAAAAACAATAGGAATCAAACTCCAGGCTATTTAAAATTACTTCGAGGGAATACATTACTTGGGCAATTGAACTACATGTAACTTATCTTCAGGCTAATGACTTTTTGTTTACCATATGACCAGTCAATGATATCTCTTTATCCATGCTTTAGACTTCAATACCATACGAGATGTAAACGAGCCAGTTTTGGTTATACTTCATCTCAGGCCATGGCTAAAACGGGTCTTTGTCATGGATGTCTCACAGTAAAAATGCGCCACAACGTCCATTGTTCGCAAAGGTAAAGTTCATAACATTAGATAGCCAATCAGCAATTGAAACTAAAGCAACAACATTACAGTAGTTGAATCCAAGAACATGTGTGAATATACTCCAATTCAGTGGTTAACATACCAAAAAGAACTGCTCCAATAAAGGCATCACCAGCACCGGTGGTGTCAATAAGTTCAGTTGGTGGTATCTTCTCAGCTGTTCCTACAAGCAACCTCCCACTCACTGTTCCAATACCACTTGCACTTATTTTTGTGAAATTCTGCAAGGGATAAACAAGAGGACTATCAATTTTAGTTAGATATGCACCAAACTAGTTGTGGTTGCCTCATTCCATACAAAAAAGGCTTAACGATGCCCATTATTGTCCTATCAATATTTAATCATCTTAGCTGTCCAGAAAAACTCCACATTTTGAGAAGAATTCTACGACACATGACGTGGAGTAAACATTCTTGACCGTGCTGCAAAGAAAATGATATTCCATGCTTGAAAAGCACAACTGATCCAAGCATGTTTTTATTTTAGATGTATGTCCTTTTTGATATTGCCAAGTTCCAGAAATTATTCAATCAAACAAGTGGTTCTTCCAGGAGGGCCATTATTTTTCCCAGGAAAAACTTTAGAATGCCCATTAAGTTACTAGATCTGTCTTTTATATATGATTGATGGCAACATCATGGGTCGAAATGCATAGGTAAGAAACATGGATCACCTGCAAGCCAAACAATTTTCATAATGTAGATAAAACTTCAAAAGAAACGAATTACTTGCTATAGTGAAATATGTCAACGTATGTGGTTCACTCATCAGTCATGGGAACTTATTACCATGCCTATAAAATAGTAACTTCAACCATGACTTATAGAGCGGCCACTTCATGCAAAAGTAGTGTAGGATTATCTCCAAAACCCCACAAGAGTACCACAACCATAACATCGTAGAAAGGTGAGAGCCTTTTGCCCTTGAATGGAACTTAATATGAAAAGAAACCATTATATCGTTACCGAAGAAATGCATGTTGGTATGGCTGTGCTATCATCCCTTTTCTGCTTCAGTGTTTCAAATAAGCTGCCTACATCTGTTTCTTCTGATGCAGGAACCTCTACCCAGAAAAAAAGTACAATATAAAACATAAGCCCAAAGACAAATAAAGCACAAGAAATGCAAGTGAAAACAATATAATATCATCTAGTTCCTCGTATCTATTTCAAGTCCTTCATGTTTCATCTGTTTCCTCCTCAGATCAAGGCCTCAACAGTTGTACACTGACCTTCTATGCTTCTCTCAAGCATTAAGCAACCATCTTCCCCCAAAGTCACAACAACAAATTTCATTTTCGGCAGTCTCAATAATATGGAAACAAGTGCACTTGCAATAGTTGGTGCCTCTGTCCATGCCTACAAGAAGATTATGTGTTACAGAAATGCAGACTATATACGTGTTCATCATATATGTACTTGTGTACATATTGGGTATCAATAATAGCTTCTAAAAAAACAAGTAAAAAGAAAGCTTGTCAAAGTTCAACAGACGAAATAGATTAGGCCCTGCATACAGAAAATATATTCCAGAAATCATTTGACAAACATGCTTGCATATCATAAGCGCTTTTGAAGAACAGAAAGGCCAGCATAAGCTAATGCAGCTGAGATACATAATCCTCCTAATTTATTAACAGAAAAAAGTTGATCATTGATGTCAATTTCCAATAGTGAAACGTCAACTTGCCTGTGGAAATTTCGCAGAGCATACAGCATAACTAGCCAAGTTCAACAGATCATCCAACCCTTCCCTTTTCCTTTCTGCATCAATCAAAATTGGTATGTCCTTGCGAAATGCCTGTACTGGAAAAAATTAGATACATAATGTTCGTAACAGTTTAGGTGATAGCAATGAGATTTCTCCCCACAAAAAGGTTATATTAAAAAAAAAAAAGTATATGGTGGTACAACAAGCACAGATTTCTAAACATGTAAAACATTACCACTAATCCCTTACGAGAACCACTAGGCCAGATTAGTAGGAGCAAACTTACTTGATTTCCAGTTGGGACATATCAAAGACTTGCTTGAATGTCAAAGCCAAAGTATCTAGATGTATTAGCATAACAGATTAACAACATTAAGCACAGATTTCTAAAACGAATAATGATTTTGTCAGTGCTCAAGTCACTAAGCAAAAAGAATCACTGAGCAAGTGCCCAATCTTTTTAAAGTTCAACAGACCAGTGTCTTCATCAATTAATTAACTGAAGGTGTTCAGTAAGGGATAATATCCCAGTTATTTTAAAAAGAATTCAATGCCTAAATTTTTTCATTTTATTTGAGCAAGTGTCCAAACTAAAAAAACTCACAAATAATTTAAAATATTTTGTAAATTAAAAAATTTGCCAGAGCTTTGGAAAATCTATTCAGGCCTTACTCTTACTTGGGATCAGGGCTATCGGCAAATAGAGCTTGAAGTCGATTTTATGGTGGTGCTCGCGCTCCTTTTCTCAGCAAACATTCGTTCCCGGGCACTCAACCTCATTGTCATGGGAATTCACGAGCTGTTTGCTCGCAATTGGACTGTTACTCATATCGAGAGGGTAACAGATGCGCCGACTGGCTTGCGACTTATGCAGCGCATTTTGATATCGGCGTTCATTATTTATCTACTACACCCGTTAGGTGCCACCTTATCCTTCTAGAGGATCTATTTAGGACGTTGGTCCCGAGACATCTTTTGTAATTGTCTTCGTTGTAGTCCCTTTAACCCAAAAAAAACAATATTATTTTGGTACGAAAATTCTTAAATTTATAAAAATGTCATTTTGGAAGTAGGGTTGGGGCACATCAATTCTTCTGTTTCGTTACTCTGTTCCATTAAATTTTATCTATATATTTATGTAGGTTCCACATAAATGTGTAAATGAGATTTAATAAAACATGATATAAATCAACTCTTTAATCAAATCTTTCACAACAAGTTTAACAAAAAAATTCTAATCAATTTAAATCTACTCTTTAATTTCCGGTTTAATTGAATTGGATGAGATAAAAATTGCCATCTTTTAATGTTAATTCACAACTTTTACCGCATATCTATAATTTATTATCAAAAAAATGATTTTATGAGATAATGATTAATGATGCACAAAATTCTCATTTCTAAAACATTTCTATATTAAATAGATAAGTTCAATGTGGTAAAAACAATTATTTTAAACCGTAGCTTTGAAGTTTTCTGACTCTTACATTAACATTTTTTATATTAATCATAAATTTAGAGATTTAACTGTTTGGGACCAGTAATAAAATCTGAAAATTTAATTATTTACACCAAACATTTTTAATTTTTTGTTTATTTCATTAATAAATATGGCCATAAATTTGAAAGAAGCAAATGCATACCTAATAAGTATAATTGGAAATATATATTATTATTATAGTACCTTAAATACTGTCTTACGGGATATAAATAAAAAGCCTCAAAATTAAAAAAAAATACAATAAAAATTTTGAATCACATTGAAAATTTGGTCAACTCAAGTCAAACTCGTTAACTTGGGAGGGTCGGGTTGGGCTAGATCTGGACCACCTTGTCATTCCTAATAATTGTACCAACAATATAGAAATTTAAGTGTTTTATTAATTCCAAAATTTTAAGAAATTGGGGCCAATATTAATAGAGTTGGTAATGGGTTGAATCGGGTTTACCTCTAACACAGCTAAATTCAAAGCCCTTTGAATGCAATCCAAATCAAGGTTTAGGACACTATTTCGTACCGATTTTCTATTTCGTATCGGACTAAAATCGGTACGAAATAGAGAATTGGTTGTATTGGATTTAAATATCAGTTGATAACGGCCGATTTTGGATGATACAAGAAATTTTAAAAAATAGGGGATTTGTTTGCAAAATTTTCGAAAAATTTTAAACTCTCCCTCCCTCCCTCTTTTTTTCAAAGTTTTTTTAATTAGTTATTTTATTTACTTCAACTTTTATA
>JANZXV010000004.1:16446584-16458952 GCA_027576455.1 Erythroxylum roigii | reverse complement strand
ATATTTTTAGTATGAAGTATAACCATAAATAATATTAAAACTAGTCCTTATTATTTGTAAATATTGTCCATATTAAATAAAAATTGGATAATTACTTTCTTTATTAATATAATAGAGAAATTTAATAAAATAAATTATTTTTACTAAAATAAATATCACATGATATATATGAAAAATATAATAATTAATAATAAAATATTTACTAACAAATAAAAATCAATTATTATTCTAATTAATAAAATTTATTTATGTTAACAATTATTTAGTGTACTAATTATTAGTAGTCACAAAAGTATAATTATATTGATAACTAACTAAGTTTTTGTTTTCTTAAATAATAAAGACAGAAAACAAAATTATAAAACAAAAGTTAAAACCACAATAAAAAATAGAAATAAAACAAAACATTTTCTTAGGAATTACAGAGATAAAAGTAAACAGCTCTTTAAGAATTAGGAGATTCAGGCACGCACTCAGTAATTTTTTTAGTTCAGGCACTTACTTTGGACATTAACAATACCACTATTCATTTGAAAGATTAAGGAATTAAAAATTAATATTTTTCCAAGCTAACAGCTACATGGGCTGCCATGTAAATAATAACAAAATCTTTATGATCGAGTCAGCACTATCGTCTAGCTTAACTAACATAAGCACTAACGTTGTGAAATTAGAAAAAAGTTAATCATATACTTTTTTAAAATATTCCATCAAATAAAGTGACAAAGTTCAAGTATTGAAATAACCATTATCCTAGTTCTAAACAAGTAAAACATTGATAACATTAATAATGTTGTGAAAATTAGTTGATTTCCAGTTAGGACACACCAAAGACATGCTTGAATGTCTAGGCCAAAATATCTAGACATATTAGCAATGACACACTGATCACATCCTAATTCATGTTTCAACTACCAACATGATCACCTGTGATAGTATCATCTATTTTATCTCTGAACACCAAAACAAATTGTAAATGAAAAGACACCAAAGGGTTTAGAAGCAGTATATGATGTTACCTCTTGTGCGATAAGTAAAGCAGTTTCTGGTAACCTTCCATCGGAATAGAAAATTTTTGCTCCCTCCAATGCGGATAAAAGGCTTGATTGGGGAAGATCATTTGGTACCATAGGAGGATCTCCCGGCGTGTGGATGCAAGTACGAGTTTTCCTGTAATAGATTATACATCATCATCGCAAGGTAGAGAACTTTAAACATCTCAAATGAAAAGGATTATAAATGATCATTACAAGTTAGGGAGCTTTGAACATCTCAAGTGAAAATTAATAACTCAAACAGCAAATGACTCAACTTTCAGCATAAGAACAATGACAGACTAGACACATAGAAAAAGCAATCTCCTTTATGCAGAAACAGATAATTAATTGTGTTACCAAATTGATGCAACCTTATTCCATGACTCCTCTTGAAGATCATGCAGAGTTTCCTATTTTTCTAATAATAGAGAAGTAGAGGTATTATTTAGAAATATCGGATGAATGCATTATCAAATAGTGTACTAATGGGCAAACTGCAACCCCTAACCAATAATACACCTAGCAGCCTTGTTATATTTATAGCCAAACCACCTTAAATCATTATGTACATTCTTGCCTCTTTTCTATCTTCTTTAGCTTCTTTTCACCTCTACATTCAAACAGTATCAAAGTTAATTTAACAACTTCAAATCATTGTTTCTCTTTGTTTGAATTTTCAGGACTATCTTTCATTTCTCAAATTACAAAAAGAAGATACATTCAATTATTAGCCATGTCTAAATGCAGATCAATTCAAGCAGAGCAAAACATTAAGGAAAAATCCCCCACGTTTGGTTGTCAACGATGACATATGTGAAAGGTGAATTGCCCTCCTTGGAAACCTAGGGGAAAAAGAAAGAAAGAGCAAATTAAAAATTAATCAAATAAGAATTATCCAGGCATAGCCAGATCCATATGCAAACAATAAAAATTGAACATATTTCTTTTAATGAAGACTTAGTCATCATAAAGGTGAAAGAAAATTGGGCTATCAATTTAAACAAGAAAAATGAAAATGGGTTTTTACTGTTGTGAACTGAAGCATAATAACTACCACAAGAAAAGAAGTATCGACACCATCAGATTCTAGCTCCTCCAAGATACTCCTTCCTTGGCTATCATCGGCAACCTAAATCAGTTTAACAATATATAATCAGCACAACAAACGAACAGCTAATCGATTATCCAATTAATATCAAGCAAGTACGAAACCTTAGAAATAAATCTGGGGCTTAAGCCGAGTCGAGCAGCACAAGTCAAAGCATTTCCAGCATTTCCCCCTCCTTGAACCTGGAAATGAATTCAGTTAAAAGACAAAAATAACAAGAAGAAGCAAACCAAAGTTTTAGTCTGATCTGATGGATTGCAGAAATGGGAGAGAAGCGAGACCTTCAAGCTAGTGCTTCTGATCTTGTCATCGGGCTTAGGATAGGAAGCAACGGCTGCCAAGAAATCTACGGAAACTCCTCCACATCCCAGCTGTCAACCAATTTGGTACTTACACTAAAAAACATGTCGAAATCTGAAGAATTTTCAATAGGACAAAAAGATAGAGAGGAACTTACGATGATGCGGTGTTCAGGGAGTGGAGGAAGGGAATCTGACGACGACATTTTCACACTGTTGGTTAAAGCTCAACAATTAATTTAACTTAACGTCTGCTGAGCCGAATGAATAATAAAGGCATTACAATTGGTTGTCACTTAAAAAAGAAACAAAAAGCGAAAGGCAGATGTTGTTTGCGACCTGCTGCTACTGCTACAAGTGTAGTTAATAGTAACGCCACAATGGCGAAGTAGCCAAGAGTGCCGCGAAGTGGCACAGGGAAGTGTCCACACCTGCACCATCTCTCTCCTCCCTTTCTTCTACTTTTGATACTTACTATTTGGTTTTGCATTTTGGATTTGATGGCCCGCACCTAACCTTACACTTTTGACTTGGGCTGAGGGGACGATATTGGCCTCTAGTTCTACCAGGAGGATAATAGTACGACTCTACCAGGATAGGATAGGATAGGAAAGGAAAGGAAAGGAGACTTTGTTCTTAACCTGTATAAAAATTTTGGAACACAACCCACTATATCTTGAATTCATTTATTTCAAATGTGCATAACTTTGGTTTTTAAGTCATCACTAGCATAAGAAAGAGCCATTTTAACTTTAGCCTAGGCATTGCATGGGCCATTTACAAAAATATATTTGTACTGCAACTGAAAGGTGGGCCTGTTGTCAACAAATTGATTTGCAGCTTCTGCAAAGTTTACAGCTACACGTACCTGTCCTCCAATAAAACATTGGAGCATAATAAACAATATATGATAATAAATACAAGGAGTATACTATCCAACTTACATCTCCCAACTCTGTATGATAATGAATCAAGATTTTAAAAATCTGATGCAAACCTTGTATCTGTCCCTTCCCATCTTTAGTCTTCAAACATGAGCCTAATCTAACGATTAATTGATCACTAGCTTGATAACCCTGCTTTCTTGCAACTGTACACTTTAACAACACTCTTTAAAGAAAACCTCAAACCCAGTAGGGATCATTCCTACCATGCTTGGGAAGAAGCCCACCATGCTCGCTCATGCTCCCCCTAAATCGGTAACAGTTAGGTTTGCTTCTTACTGTCCTCAGGGGGCCTGATCTGTTTCCATGCCTAATGGGTAAAGACAATCGATCCCCCACCAAACTTGAAGCTGAAAACGGTCTATTTTCCATCTCTTCAAGGGGACCTGAACTATATTCCATTGTTATGAAAGAAGAGGCTTGCCCATAAGTTAACCTAGGTGATAGCCCACCAGCATTCCACCAACTACTATCAGAAGGAGCAAGATCACCTTTAAAATCAGAATCAAGGCCAGAAGACTCCTTCTGACTACAATTCTCCCCACAAGTTTCATCTGTGTCATTGTATATCAACTTAAGTGCCTGCACAACTTCACCCATAAATGGTCTGTTGGTCACCTCTGGGTGAACGCACATAGATGCAATAGCTGCCACCTTAGCCATGTCATCAAAATCATAACTTCCCGTCAAGAAGGGATCAACCAACTGCTCCAACCCTTCTCGACTGGTTAGCAGTGGACGTGCCCAAGTAACCAAATTTTCCTGTCCCGGAGATTGAGACATGTCTACAGGTTTTCTTCCAGTCAAAAGCTCAAGAAGCACGACACCATAACTATAAACGTCACTCTTGACAAGTAGATGCCCTGTCATTGCATATTCAGGTGCTACATACCTGCAAATTATACAGCTCTGGCATAAGTGCATACATGTATCATAAATAATTTTACAATGTTATTACGTTTGATTCAGTATCTTGCTCCGTTAATCAAAAGGTGTGTCACTCTGAGGGAGGAAAGTAGGAAATTTAACCTAATTGGCCATGCTTGATGGAAATTCTACAATAACCTAGGCTTCTAGAAGATCTTATCTAACAGGAGTAATTACCCAAAAGTTCCCATGACCCTCGTAGATATGTGCTGACTTCCTTCAGTTGCTTCCCTTGCCAATCCAAAATCAGATACCTTAGGCGTGAAATCCTCTTCTAGTAGAACATTACTAGCCTTAAAATCTCGATGGATTACACGAGGATTGGAGTCTTCGTGAAGATAAGCCAATCCTCTTGCAGCTCCAAGGGCAATCTTCAAACGTGAATCCCAGTCAAGAGGTCCTTTTTTCCTATCAACACCTGAAAAATCAATAAAGAGGTAGTCCAAGGAAATTCCAGTTTTATCATATGCTTGTGGGAATAAACAGATATCAACTAGGCCTCCAGTGGATATCATCAAGTTTGTACTGACATCATCATTCAAATAATGCATAATAAACTGAATAATCAAGAAACTGGTATGTCCTCTCATGAAAATAAAAAGATCCAGTTAAAGATATCAGAAATCATACCATGCAAATGAGACTCAACACTCCCATTGCGAACAAGCTCATAGACCAAGCAACGGATGTGTCCTTCAATGCACACACCAATCAGTTTGACGAGATTGCGATGGTGCAGCCGACTTAGCATCCCAACTTCAGCAATAAATTCACGGTCTCCATTCTGGTTGTCCCTAGTAAGTAGCTTCACTGCAACTTCAGTTCCATCTTCCATAATGCCCCGATAAACACAACCAAATCCTCCTTCACCCAGAATCCTGCTTGAACTGAACTTCTCTGTAGCCCTCTCAAGCTCAATAAATGGAAATGTTCTTACAGAGAGCATACATGCTGCCATGGTGGATGCAAGTGAATGAGATGATGAGCTCACTATACTGCTTGACAAAAATGTTCCCATACCTGCAATAAGATTTGGTGATTTGATCATTGATTAACTGCTTAAACTTAATCAAACAATGGAACCTATCAATAATCTTATATCTCGGACATCATACAATATAATCCAAGAACAAAAATCTCAGAATGGGTATACCTGATCTTTTGTTCATAGAGGACGCAAATGTGGGACCAACAGCACTTGAAGGTCTTCCAAACTTTTTCCATCTTATTAAAATAAAGATTGCTCCAATGAGAACCAATAATAATACAAATGCTGATAAAGTAATGATGGCAATGATCTTAGGATTTATCTTCTGGTTCTTGTTCGTAAAGTTTGCAGTAATGGGGAGACCTCCCACACTTTCACTTGGCCCACTTCCCATGTAACTTGGATATGATGGTGAAGAAGGAATTCCTGATATTGACAGTCAGACCATAAATATGCATAATGGTATAAAGCTGAAGTTGTAAAGGTAAAAGGAGAAGTGACGCCATTACCAGGATAACTAATGTACATAATTTCATAATTTCCAAACAGGGTTGTATTTAGAGGGACTTTTTTATGCCAAAGTCTTTCATATGTTAGCATTGCAGTTGTATTATCGAACTTCTCCCCTAGAGGAACCAAATTGATATCAACTACTGTTTTCCCCTGATTTTGACTATCAGCACTTGCACCCATTATTTTCACTTGACTCTGCTCCAAGTATGTGCCTGATGCAATCTCAATCTCTAGTTGATTCAACACAGGAAAAACAGCAATGGGGACCACATCTAAAAGAAGTCTGACTTTCATGGGATAAACACAGCCACAAGGAGAACCAAAGGGAGTAGCAGTAAGTGGCTCAACACAGATTTGATCACAACCTGCCATGGATCCTCTAGTCAACATCATTAGCTAAAGAGCATCCCACAGACAAGAAAATAGAAAGACATTAAATATTTCATGATAACTCTCAAATCTTACCTTGTTCTTCTGAAGGCGATGGAGCACCCACAAAAGGTTGCACATGACGACGATGATGACGATGATGATGAAAATGATGAACATGCTGTCTATGTGAAGGGGCAGTAATAGGACCATATGCAGGACCTATTACAGATAACAAAACCACCAAATCATTGGAGCAATAGATGAGTGACAAGGTGCTGAGATTTAAATAATGAGAGGTACCTCGATGAACTTGAGAAGGTGCAGGTGCAGGTGAAGGTCCTAGAAAAGGCTTAACAATGTGCAGTTGAGATGGCTGCAATTGGAGAAATGATACAATGCCTGAAACTGACCGTCCTGTGAACAGTACAGCAAGTGCATATGTTAAAAATTGATTGCTAGATGCACAATCATCAAATAAAGTGGAAAATCTAACAAGCTAAAATTTTTCATTTTCCCTAGTGATTTGCTTATTAACATTTTGTGAATACAGGTTACATACTAAAAGGAAGAGGATTTTAACATGGTGCAATGGATTCCAAAATGAGCAAGTGGTATGATATGATAAGATTTTGTGAAACTAATAGGAATTTTTTTTATAAAAAAAACTAGATCTCTGAAGATCACTATCTGTCAATTTATCGTGGTACTATTTTCCAAAACTTTGTCATATCTTACAGAGATATTGTGTCAATTTGTCCAGGTCATGTCTCAACTTGTCAACAATTAGCCTCATCATTGTAAGGATCAGATTGAGCAACTTCTTATGGATAATCATATCTTAAGAATTGAGTGGAGCCTCATATGCCAAGTAATACATGAATCAGAAATCTCAACGAGACAGCAAGCAATGATGCAAGCAATGATTTATAGGAAGTTCACTCCTAGGAAAACTTGCACAAGAAGATAGAAATAAAGCTCACGAAAAGCGGTTCCATAGGCAATGATATAAAATTGAGGCACTTTGGAAAGCCATCACATTTTGTGAATACACATAAAAGTGAAGTGTTGTACACAATTTTTTTTAGTTAACAAGAGTAAAATGGTTTATTGTAGTTGAGTTGGTTGAATATCATAAAATGCAACTGACGACTTAAATGTTGAAGATGCAAATAATTACAAATTACTTCGATCTATATAAGAAAATTTAAAGAATCCAGATCATTTCTGTAAGGAAAGTTTACATATCAAAGTCCATGTTAAAGTAAAGACATTAGGAAAAAAATTAAGTCATCTTGCAATATATTACCATGATCCATGAGAATCTGTCTCATATATAATGCCTGATTTGGTTTCAGATGAGGAAACTCCAAGTGAAGTAATGGCTTACCTGAAAAATGAGGGCAGGAATGCAAATATGTTAGTTGTGAAAGATAGTTTATAATGATCTTGTAATGAAGACCGTAAGAGTGTGCACTGGATGCTATCTATTCTCACATTGCAACGATATATATTTACAGAACCACACATATAACAGGAAAAAGGGCTAAAGAAGAAAGGAAATTATGGAAAAGCGTGGTAGAGAATATATTTTACTCCTTTCTTCAAATTAACATGTTAAAAGAATCAAGAGTGGTTTTCCTAAAATACTAAAGAAATCATTATAAAGGCTGCATTCTTCTATATCACCAGCATTGCTCTTGACGCTCCCCAGAAGAAATGTTATTCTTTATCGATATAGTCAATGGTTCAATGCATGCCAACCTGAGCACAAAATTCTGTTTCCCAAAAGCTTATAAATGCTCTAAACGCATTCTAAAAGAGACGCTATTCTTTATTTATAAGGTCACTGATTCAACGCACGCCGAACTGAATACATATTTTATTTTTAATAAGTATAAAATAAAATATTCTGGAGATTGTGCAATTTATTTTTTCCCTCTCATATTTTGCAAATTCCAACTTTTGAACGAGGAAGAGAGAACAATGGTCAACTATTTTGACATGAAACATCTTACAACCCTGAACAGCAAAAGGCAAACATCTTATCTGGATCTCAAGATGCAGAAATATGATAGCAAGCTCAATAAACTATCCCAAGCTTCAAATTCAACCGAATAAGGGAAAATGAAACTGCTAGCATCTATACTACATATACTTCCTATTGAGTAATGCTACTGTTAAGTTCCATAAATTGGCATTCAATGGGTAAATGCAGCTAATTAAAGAAAGTATAGATCGAATTCATACAGCTTGCCCCAAGACATTCTTTATGAATAATCTCTCAAATCCTCGGAACGAGGGTAAAGAACTTACCATAGCTTCATCTACGACAAAATGCAGGTTATAATCAATAACTAACCAAGATTTTGGTCACTTTCTATCGCAACCAAAATTTTTGTCGATTGAACTTAAACTGCCACTTAATTAGCCATTTATACTCTCAAACAACTCAATTATAGTTCCTTTTCCTTCTCTGGTCTGCCTAAAGCGAAGAATTTAATGAAGAATTAGAAGAAAGCACCGGAGGAAACAGTAACATTACCTAAACTATTAAAAGCGAAGCAAAGCAGTAGCAACAGCAGAAGCGTCGGGAAGGAACTCATAATCATTATCTGTTAATCCAAATTAGAATACACAAAGAACATTGCCAAGAAACCAAACACCTAGAAAATCAACAGCTTCACCGCCAGGAGTTCCAAAGCCACCGGCGGCGCCGGAAACCGTTGCACGCAGCACTCACATTGAGCCACAGTAAGGCAGAAGAGGGCGAAACTGGCGGGAAGAGCGTGGAACCAAAGCTAAAACCCTAGGAGAGAGAGGGAACGGAGACAATGCGAGCGCGGTGGAGCAGCAGATCCATGAAATGCGGCAAGGATCTACACAGACATTCACGATAGGAACACAAGGACACTTCTAGAGAAAGAGGGGGGACTTTCAAAGGAGAGTAAGAGATTAGGTTACCAGAGAAAGTGCACGAGAGTTGTTGAAACTTGAGACAAGACAACGTAAAGAGAGAGAGTGAGAGAGAGTTGGGGAAGTGCTTTTATTGCTTGGTGGTGGAGTAATAGTAGAGAGGAACAGTCCTAGCAAAGTTGTTTTTTTGGCTTTTGGGAAATGATGGTGCTGTCCTTTTTGCTTCGTTTCATTTGTTACCTCGAGCGTGGCATAGGCGCCAACACTTGGGAACGATGTCGCTTTTCCCTCCTACTATTACTAAACGCACACGCCCGCTTGAACCTCGTTTTCCTAGTCTTCCTAAATTTGACCACCGACTGGTTTTGCACATTGGATATTATCGGTAAAATCTAGTCGTAGAACGTAGAATGCTCCGACTTAGATTTGGTACTTAAACAATTTCAATTATCATATAATAATATCAACAATTTTGATAGGATTGGACTTGTCATGTCTCTGTTTTAGAGGTGAGGAAATGTGCGTTATTTAAATCACTTGGTATTATGCTATTGCGTGGAAATAACATAGCAATTTTGAACAAGTTGTTAAATTCTTGTGCGACAATCAAGTTTTTGGTCCACTAAAATTTAAATTATTCTAAAAATCTTCACCTAAGTCTCACATGCCTCTTTAATGCTCCCATCTTGTAACCGAAGATGGTGAGAAAACTTCCTATTTTTTTTCTTATTTTGTTATTAATAATGAATAAGATAAGGAATGACAAATCTAAAATAGATTTTCAATAATCTTGAATTTTTATTTTTAAAAAAGGTATTAGTATAACTTGGAAACAAATATTAGGAATAATGAATAAACCGTCACGAGAATCAACATAAAATTTCCTCTCATGTTTGTTCAACATAATTTCTCTATTTTCTCTCTTCTTCTGTGTGTTTGTCAACTAAACCTTTCCATTCTATCTTCCTCTCAACCTATCTCTCTAGGTTAGTTTTTGTGGTTCTAAACTTCTTTTAATTTTTTTTGTTTTTCTTTTTTTCGATGGATTTGTGTTTGGTGACTATTGTATAGTTGGATTATTGTATTAGTTATTGCATGATGATTCAATTTTTTTTTAGTATGAATTACACAAACCTGAAATAGGTTCTGTCTCAATTTGATTTTAAAGATTTTAATTGAATCGCACAAATTACTTGAGTTGAAAGTTTTTATATAGAAATATATTGATATAATTTTCTGTAGAAATATGTTGATACGATGAAATTGTGTAAAAGCCAATAACCCTTTCCAGCCTTTACACCCCTTTGTATAATACCTTACAAGTCTATAACTCTACTTTCACTGTAATAAAAAATTGCTTTAAAACCAACTTGTTAGCAACATATTAGAATTTCAATCTAGGTGCTTTCTGAACCACTCTTCTTTACTAGCTCTAGCTTCGATTTTTCCTTTTCGATAAATTACCTTGCACACTATTTGAATTGACTATTTTAAATAGCTCTTTGTAATATAATTTCTAGAAGAAAATACAGCTTCACTGATATGATAACACGTATTCTGCAATTTTTGTCTTAGCAATTTTAATACTCATTCTTTTTAGTTAATTTTGAAATATCTACTATCATAAACTAACTGATGTAATCTTTGTTTCTATCGAAATTTTTCATCTAGTAGGTTGAGTTTGTGAAATGTGCTTCTCTGCTTAAATGACTTATACACCCAATTGTCAACCTATGTTTAAGATTACAATCTTTAAGTTTATATACTAAGGACAAGTTGGGATGGACGACCACGCAATCCATCTTGCTCGTCCACTTAATCTGACGGCTAGAATGTTGTGACCGCGCAATTCATCCCGTTCGTCCATTTGTCCATCCCAACTAGTCCATTTAATCTGACGCCTTATATATGTTCGTAGAATGTTGTGACCGCGCAATCCATCCCGTTCGTCCATTTTATCTAGTCATTGAATGTTGTGCCTTTATTATTACTCTCCCTAGAGTTTCGCAAAGCTTTCTATATTACTCTCCCTCTGCAAGGTTTTCTCTCTCTTTCCCTAGCTCTTCGCCCTTGCCTTCCTCTGCTCCTCTCTTCTCTCCGCGCTGGACATCCTCTGCTTCTCTTTCAGTTTTTTTTCTTGGTCCTCGTCGTCGTCGTCATCGCCGACGGCAGTTTATTTGTTAAGTTCTCGTTTTTTCTTTTGTTTCTCTGCAAGTGTGGTAAGTTTTTGTTTTTCCTTGATTTTGGTTTCCTTTTTGGCTTTGCGTTTTTTCCTTCGACTTTCATTTAGGTTTTATTGTGTGTACAGATGACCTACAGTTTTGTTCAACACAGATGACCTACAGTTTTATTCAACATTTGGAGTTTCTCTCCGGCAGGTGTGGTAAGTTTTTGTTTTTCTTTATTTTGTTTTCCTTTTTGGCTTTGCGTTTTTTTCCTTCGACTTTCATCCAGGTTTTATTGTGTGTACAGATGGCCTACAGTTTTGTTCAACACAGATGGCCTACGGTTTTGTTCAACATTTGGAGTTTCTCTCCGGCTTTGTTTTATTCAACATTTGGAGTTTCTCTTTCGGCTTTGGTAAGTTTTCGTTTTTGCTTTTGTTTCTCTGTAGCTGTGATAAGTTTTCCGTTTTCCTTTATTTTTTTCCTTTTTGTCTTTGTGTTGTTAGGTTCTCATTTTTTCTTTTGTTTCGCTGTAGGTGTTGTAAGTTTTCGTTTTTCGTTCGACGTCGATGGCCTACGGTTTTGTTCAACATTTGAAGTTTCTCTCTGGCTTTGTTTTATTCAACATGTGGAGTTTCTCTTTTGTCTTTGGTAAGTTTTTGTTTTTGCTTTTGTTTCTCTGCAGCTGTGATAAGTTTTCCTTTTTTTCTTTTTCCTTTATTTTTTTTCCTTTTTGTCTTTGTGTTGTTAAGTTCTCGTTTTTTCTTTTGTTTCTCTACAAGTGTTGTAAGTTTTCATTTTTCATTCGGCGTCGATGGCCTACGGTTTTGTTCAACATTTGGAGTTTCTCTCCGTCTTTGTTAAGTTCTCCTTTCGTGTAGGTTTTATTGTGTGTACAGATGCCCTATGGTTTTATTCAACATTTGGACAAACGCGTTGATCAAGACCACGTACAGATGGCCCATGGTTTTATTCAACATTTGGAGTTTCTCTCCAGGTTTGGTAAGTTTTCGTTTTTGCTTTTGTTTCTCTGCAGTTGTGGTAAGTTTTCCTTTTTCCTTGATTTTTCCCTTTTTCTCTTTTTGTTTTGTGCTTTGACTTT
>JANZXV010000004.1:16418437-16437166 GCA_027576455.1 Erythroxylum roigii | reverse complement strand
ATATCATGGACTTCATTAATTCGATTAAAGATCAATATCAATTCATAATAATGAATATCAAATTAATGAAATATGCCTTTCTTTATTTGTTCATAAAGTCTGTACATGACTTTGAACAAAACGCGCTAAAGGGGATTGCCTTTAGGGCACAATCTAACAGTACCGTCCTTGCATAAGTCGAGTTACCCAATGTACAAGTCGACTTATAGGTACTGGACATGTATAAGTCGAGTTGTATAAATACACAAGTCGACTTACACTAACAGTTTGGTGGATTCAACTACAAAAATCTTGAGACGACCAACTTTTCAGTTTGATTTACCTTAATAACCTTTATTATTAAAAACCAACTGATATATTAATTAACTAGTCAATTTTTATAAGCTAACTAGTTTTTATAAACTAGAATAAACAAGTTACTTTTCATTTAACATTTTTTCTTTTCCAATTCATTTTTAACTTCTGCAATAGGCAAAGATAATGTCCTTTAATCCTATTTAAAATTCTTCGACATCTTTAAGTTTTACACACTCTGTAAAATGGAGTTTGAATCTTGCTTTTGCATTGCCAATACTTTTTTATCCAGTGACAAAAAAATTTAACAACTTTGTAACCTCTCCTCTTCACAGTTGGACTGGCTAAAGCTTATTAATTGGACTAGTCAAAAGAACAATATATGCAAGGGTTACTTCTTAATATATAGAGTTGCCATTTGGAAGGACAGAAAACAGATAGTTTTCCTATGAAAGGAGCTTCGCAACAACTACATTTTTCAAGGTTTGGTAAGCTCAATTACGAAACAACTCATTATGCACATGATCCATCTCATATACAACATAAGCTCATCTATAAAATGGGGAATCTAATATGCAGTGGACTAGTACTAATTAAAGTTATACAAATTAGAAATGATCTTAATATAAATCTTACTTATATACACTTTAACTCAAACTTGGGTCTAATTAGTTAGTTTAAAGAGTTGCTCACTGTATGGTTATAGTTAGTTATCATCTTAGCTCATAATATGGTTATTAAGCCTTTTATTTCTTAATCAAATTATACTCTTAAGATTGTATATTTTAAAAAAAAAGAGATATTAGATTCAAAAGTTTATAACCTTTTGGAAAATTTTAAGGGTAATTATTAAAAAAATCCTAAATTTTATTAAAAATTTACAATTCTAGCCCGAATTTAAAAAGTCCAAATTTAAAAAGTGACACTAAAATGCTTAAACTTTCAATTTTTTGCAAAAATAACTTAACATTAATCTTTCCGTTAACGTTGCTGACTTGACATACCATGTCGGCCATCTTTACCACATAAATTGAACATGAACTTCATTTTCCATGTCAACAAAATATAAATTTTAAATAAAAATAAAATATGAAAATAACTCATTTTCTCTTCTTCCTCTCCTTGAAGCTTCTACTATCATTAAGAAGATGGTAAAAGAATTGCAAAAAATGGCTACCGATTTATTTAAGTAGTACTAGTGATATATAGTTCTTTGGTTCCTTAAAACACTAAAATGAAAGAACAAAAAAGTGACTACTAGAGGGAAAAAGAAAAGGAAGAAAAAACTTAATGATGTTATTTTATTTAAGTGAATTGCATGGTAATTTGATTGATTGCTAAAGTTTAACGAGAATTCCATAAGCATTAGCTTATCTAAAAACATCTCCCTATATCAACACTCATGGTTGCAAAATGCCTACTCTCCTCTAGAATATGATTATATCATTAATTCATGATCAAAATGTTTAGTATTAACATCATTAATTGAAAAAGTTTAATAGAAGACATGGCATAGCCAATAGCTTCTGTTTTTTTTATAAACCTAATTCAGTCAGTCATGTTAATAAAAACTTGGAGAACTGGGAAGGAAGAGAACTTAAAAAAGAAATATGTTTGATCAAATACCATAATATTTTAAGCTAATTCCAAATTCAGAAAGCATTCCAAATTTTTTAGTTTGTAAAAGAAAAAAACTTTTAGGAAATTAAGGACACTAACATCAATACTGTAAATAATCAAGCCAAGTTTCTTTCAAAAGAAAGTTACTACAACTCAAAAAGATCACAAAAATTGAATAAAAGAAATTAGCCTAAAAGGGAGACTTAAGCCAGCTTGTACATGTAAATGTCTTTTCTTTGCCCAATATCCTTTCTAAAAGTGTAACAACAACTTGAAAAGCTGTCAAATAAATACCTTGACTCGTCATTAAAAAACAGTGTTTTCTTTGAGTAAGACAATCCATCAACACTAGAGCAACTTTCAACAATATAATTATCAAAGATATGGGTAGTTGTTAAGATTGGATCATATGAGATGATATAATTATAGTTCTTAGAAAGCTCCATCTCATATATAGAGACATAACTGGTGAAATTGTGGGTTGATTTTGGCATATCTATACTCGTGTTAGCTGCCTTGAATATTGTTTTCTTAGTTGAAGGAGATAGAGCAAAAGAAAAAGAACCCAATTGAGAGATTCATATTTTGATCCCATAATCTCCTAGTCCAAAAGAGTTCAGAGACTCTATTGGTGACAATGAAGAGATAAGCAAAGGAGATAATTGGATTTTCAACTATGTCCAAAACAAAATTGTCCAATTTTGAGGTTTTGACATATTAGATTCATTTTTCCTTCATCCATTTTGACATATTAGACTCATTTTTCCCTCATCAAATTGATGCTAAATTGATATATCAATAACCATCTTCTATAATACCTTTTTTTTAGTGACAATGGAAGTGTGCAGGAGAGGAAAAAGAGAAAATGAGTTATTTTCATAATTCATATTTATTTAAAATATATATTTTTGACATGGAAAATAAATTCCATGTGTTATCCAGTGTGAAAGGTAACAGGAGACATAATATGCCACATTAGCAATATTAACAAAAAAATGACAAATATCGGGTATTTTTACAAAAAATTAAAAGTTTAAACATTTTGTTACTATATTTAAAGTTTAGGTCATAATTGCAAAATTGAATAGAATTTAGAATATATTTTATACTTAACTTTTTTTTATAACTTAGTGCTAAACTTTTTAAAAATTTTAATTCAGTTAATAATCTTTCAAAATTCATATAAATAAAGTCAAACTGTTGTTTTTGCTCATGTGAATAATAGATGGACATTTATATGAAATTTGATGCCCCTCAAATCCTCTGTGTTAGGATGGAGTGGTACAGAGTTGGACCAGAGTTATTGACATACAGGATCACATCCCCATTTGATGGATGCGGCACATAAGTAAAATTGACCTTTTGATTTGACTTATATAAGTTTTTTTTTGAAAACTTATATAAGTTTTAAAAAATTAGTCAGGGAATTGAAAACTTTAAAAGATTAGACACTACTTAGTTTGTTGTCCCTAAAAAATATCATTACTTATTTTAAAAATATATTCAATTTCTCATTTTTGTTGATGACCTATTTTGTATAAATAATTAATAATTAACTTGAATGATTTTCTCCGCTAATAAACTATTAATAATTAATTGACATAATAAATTTATGATTCCAGACAAAATTAGTAAAATAATAAAAATAGGTCTAATTTATTTTAGACAGGTAAAAGAATACCGGTGATATGGTCGTTTCGCACCTTGTCCAGCATCGGATGCGTCTTTAATTGTTCACTTCTATTCCGTTTCATGAACAGCATCACTTCCTTGAGAGTTCCGAATCGAATCCTCGTCCTTATCTACCTACAGATCATTACTTGCCCTCATCGAATTCCACTTGGCTGCAATTTTCTGTGTAAACCTGTTGTACTGCTCCCTCTTTTGGGCATCTGGTTGGTCTTGCTGAGTTTTTCTTTATCTCTCTTTTTAAAGTATTGCCTGTTAATTTTCTCAAATTACTGGCTGACGTTGTTGCTGAATTTTGAGCAAGGTAGATGTATGTTGACTGGGGCTGTCTATTTTGAGATACGAACATGAGAGGCTGAGTTCTGTTAAACTATTTTTCTGCCTGTTGAAAGAAGAGTGTCCATTTTTTGGGGGGCATTAAGTTTTGCAATTTTAAAAGCCGGGGCTGTTGGGTTGGGATCATTTTTGCATCATGTTTTAATATTCGTTTCCTTTTGTCTTTTATTGATGGTTTTATGCCTTTTCCTTGTTATCTGGCGGCTTTCATGCAGTTATCATTTTGGGATTTGGATTACATGGTAAAGAGGGTATTTGGTTCCTTGTGTGAACTGTCTCCTTGAAAATTGACGTCCATAGGGGCTGGAATTTCAATCCAATTTGTTGCCATAACTAATGGATAATCTGTGAAATGGGAATATCTGATAATAGAAGGCGAGGAAGCTTATCAAAACAGCAAAGAATTTGCTGAAGTTCATTGATGGACGATTCAGCTAAAACTGTTGGTCCAAAAGGTCTGATAAAAACACATGAATTTATTAGAATCATCGTCCAAAGCCTTTATTCATTGGGTTATAGAAAGTCTGCTTTATGTCTGGAATTAGAATCTGGCATCTCGTGCAAATCCATGGATTTGGAGTTGTTGGAATCACAAGTACCTGAAGGAAATTGGGATGGCTGCATTAATACACTCAGTGCAATGGAGGACTTGGCGGGTGAGACTAGAGCTTCAGCTATGTTTCTTGTGTTTAAGCAATGCTTGCTAGAGTATTTGATTTGTGGGGAGGACTCATTGGCACTGACTGTTTTAAGAAAGCGGGTTCCTTTGTTTCGACTTGGCAGGGAAAATATGCATGATCTTGCTTTCAGTATTCTGTGCTGGAGGGATGTGGAAGTAGATAAGAAGGATGATAGTATCCGAGAGATGCGAAAAAGACTATCAACAGAACTGGTAAAATTACTTCCTCCACCAATTGTGCTACCTGAGAAAAGGTTGGAACATCTGGTTGAAACTGCTGTTATCTCACAAATTGAATCTTGTTTGTATCATAATTCAATGGACGCTATTTCACTGTATGAAGATCATTGCTGCACAAGAGATCAGCTTCCTTGTGAGACTGCTCAGGTGTGCTTCTTGCTGATCTTTAAAGCTATTTCAGCACAATGATGCTACATAATTAGTACAATATAATTGTTGTTTTTGGTGTGTACACGTGTGTAACAAAGTCAATGTAAATGTGACTATAGGTTTTCTGTTGTTATTGTTTAAAGTTGTAATGCAAACTATATGGCAAGAATTTACTTTAGAACATTCGAATGATTAAATATATTGTCAAATTATTGACTCTTGTTGGTGTCTTTGTTTCCTCTTTTGTGCCTTTTCTATGTAAAATGACAATATTTTTAAAAGAATTGACTAAAAAACAGAGTAAAAAGGTGTTTTGAAACTCAAAGTGGAGAAGTTTTCCAGTGTTAGGATTTTAAACATAGTCAAAGAATGGATCAGTTAGGATCATATAGGATTTTTTTTAATGATTCTAGATCATATTTCACAATATTCCAGGCATGGAAGAACTGCATTGATTTATTCATTGTGTACTTAATATTTACTCTTTCGTGCTGGTTGCTTACTCTGTTGCATACTATCTGCACCTTATGATTAGAGTATGTTGAAATTGTGCTGGAGCTTCATGGTTATTGTTGCCCTTTTGTAGAACAGCAATATCATTCAAGTACATAGGAGCAGAAATAAATAAAAATCATGAGGCTATGGATAATATGAGTATTGGCATATGTAGGCTTCCTGCATGTTGCTTCTATCACATGTTTAACTCATCCTTGTTCTTCGTTTCTTTTACAGATTTTGACAGAGCATAAAGATGAAGTTTGGTTTGTACAATTCTCTAATAATGGCGAGTACTTAGCCTCTTCTTCAAGTGATTGCACTGCCATCATATGGAAGGTACTATACTAATTTCTTTTTTTTTTGCATGTGGTGAACTTGATTTCTTCATTTAATAACGCTTCTTGAGATTGAGAATGTACACCTTGATGTATTCATGTACACCTTGATGTATTCTTATTGTCAAGAATCAATTCAATTTTAAAAGCTTTTACTTGTTCGCTGTGGCTTATGGTTAATCAATTATTTTCCTAACATGCTCCTTTACCCAAGTATGGACAATTATCAATAAATTAGAATCCACCGTACTGCAGCGTGGCTTTAGCTTGAGGCCTTCTAGTCATAAGAGCTCTAATACTGGTAAAAAAAAACAAAATCATTTGACCGCTTTAATCTGTTGGATGATATCCAATGATGGATCAAATATACCTGTAGCACTTTCATTATATGACTAGATTCGAGTTCAAATATAACAGCTCTATAACATGTTGGAAATGCCATTTTGTTGATGTGAACTGCGGGTGTTCCTCCTCTTCTTGTGTTGACAATGTTTGGAATACTGCCTCCTCATAGGAGGCTTTTGAGCTTAAAAGTTAATTGTTCAGTTGAGTTGTCACATAGATAATTTTGGGTTTGAGATCTCATCTGAATAGCAAATAAGATCCATACAGCTCATTTTCAAGCTATTTATAGCTGCAATAGTTCAATAATGAATCTTATCATGATTTCTTTAACTGTTAGAGTTTAGCTGTAGACTGTAAAATTGTTTTCAGTTACCAACAGGGATATTTTTTTTTTCTCAGACATTCAACATATCACTATTTCGTATTGGTCTGGCAACTCTCTTGCGCCTGACCTTATAGTAATTGATTATAGAAAATTGGATCATTTCAACGTGCATTTTGTCAACCTAAATGGATTTGGAATTGGAAAACTAGTGGCTCCGCTAGTTGATTTGATTATAAATAGTCAGTTTCTATTAATTTGTCCCTAGATAATGTTATCTTATGCTGTTTGGCTGTACTTGATTTGCATTTTACTGGGTTTAGTTTTTGGTATGCTTTGCTTCTTATGTTTGATGATCTTATCGGTGGGATTCTTATCATTATTGTACCAGTTAACTGAAGGTGGAAGGCTGATATTTAGACACACACTAAGAAGTCACCAAAAACCAGTATCCTTTGTGTCATGGAGCCCTGATGATAGGAAGTTGCTAACTTGTGGAAATGGAGAAGTGCTTAAGCTGTGGGATGTGGAAACAGGTATATGCAAGCGTACATTTGGAGATAATGGCTTCATTGTGAGCTCCTGTGCTTGGTTTCCCGACTCAAAGCAATTTGTCTGTGGCAGTTGTGATGCGCAAAAGTGCATCTGCATATGGGACTGCGATGGAAATGAGAGAAGAGCTTGGAGAGGCAAGAGGATCCCAAAAGTTTTAGATCTTGCTGTGACAGCAGATGGTAAAAATCTTATAGGCATATCTGATAAAGAAATTGTGATATTAAATTTGGTGACAAATGCTGAAAAAGTCATTCGGGAACAGCACCCAATTACATCTCTTTCAGTTTCCGCTGACAGCAAGTCCTTCATAGTCAATCTTAACAGCCAGGAGATCCATTTGTGGGATGTTGCTGGAAAGTGGGAGGAGCCATGGAAATATGTGGGCCACAAGCAACAGAAATACGTTATACGGTCTTGTTTTGGTGGGTTGAATAGCTCATTTATAGCCAGTGGCAGTGAAAATTCCTTGGTATGCTTCTGTTTTTCCTGCATTTAGATCCTCTCTTAAAACAATTGATAAAATGCCGTGATGCCCCAAGGTGACCATTTGATGTCTGTAGTCAATTATGTTGCGCTGCCTATGCAGGTATATATATGGAATAGGCGAAACTCTAGCCCAATTGAGGTGTTATCTGGCCATTTAATGACTGTAAACTCCGTGAGTTGGAATCCTAGGAGGCATCAAATGCTAGCATCCGCAAGTGATGATCACACAATCCGCATATGGGTACCTAGGAATGTACAGCATGACGAGTTGAGTTGATTAAACCAATTGATGTGTTTGAAAGCCAGTGTACATAGGCTATGTTCTTGTCAGACATGTACGCGGACAAATTGATCCTTCCAGTTTTGGACTGCATTTCCCTTCTGTACATTCCCCATCTTGCTAGCTAGCTATTCATAATTGCTTATACAGCCCATTTTTAGATGTTCCAATAAAAGGAGACTGGGATTTGACTGAATGATTCTTGTTTGTGGCATTATGGTGAGTCTTGACACGTGCTTTTGCTTGGTTTTGATAACCTGGTTCGTGTGAATATGCTTCCTGGATGGAAATTATTAATACTGGCAGGAATTGCTACAAAGCAAAAAAGATTACATGTGAATATTCCGCTTTTGCTTAAAATTAACAACTTTATTTCCCATCCTATCCTTTCTCAACAAACTATCAACTACAATTACAGGAAATTGTATTATTATCTAAATCTTTAACTTTAAATTTTAAAAATATCTATTCAATATTAATAGGCTTTTTTGTTATTTTATTTTTACCATATCAAAATTGATAATTCTAATACGGTTTTGCTTCAAAGGTATGAGGGGTATTTTGGTCTCAAACAACAGAAGCAATGAATCTGACTCTAGACTTCTACGGTCTTAAGGCTTAGCTCCTTGGACCAATCCTAATCCAAAATCCAACACCTGAGATGAGCCCTTGCATTTTTTAATTGTACTCCCATCGATAGCTCCATTTTTGTAACCTCAATTCCTTAAAAGAAATGAACTAGGGTTTAATTAGCTATTTAATTTCTCTTTCTTTGCAATTGCAATTTTCTTTTGTTTGCCTGCAACATGCTTATGAACGTCAGTCGTAAGAGCGAAGAGATGACAGGAAATGCCTTGCCGGATGATCGGAATCTGGTTCGGTCTCCGCCTTGCAGTAACCCTCTTCAAAGGTATTTTATTGCATTCACATTAAATTCGGTGACTAGGGACTGAATATGCTCCTTTCGCTTCTTCCTCTTTGTAATTTTTTATCAACTGGCCGGTGGATTTGAGTTGAAAAGATTGGTTGGTCTTAATCAGAATGCCTTATTGTTTGTCTGATATGGATGAGAGCTAGAAGTGAACTTTATTTGATTAATAATTTAATATCTTTAATTGATAGAGCTAGAATTGAACTTTATTTGATTAATAATTTAATATCTTTAATTGAGTTTGATAATTGCGACTCAACTGGATATTGTGTATTCCTGTGTGCCATTTTTATCCTTTTGGATTATCGAAAGTTTATTGATTCATTATTTTGTTGTGCTTTTGTTTTCAAATTTTCACAGTAGTAGGAATGTGTTGTGCTTGCTAATGCGGAGGGAGATATGCCACAAAATGAAGCATGTGCCAAAAAGGCGGTGGGGAGAAGCATCTCAATTGAATGCTAATCTTTTATCTGTGGCTCAAAGTGAACCGTCAAGAGATGCCAGGCGTGGTCTTATTTCTTGGTATTTCATTGATTTCAGTTTTATATTTGTCTTTTCGGGCTTTTGGTTTCAGATTTGCCTTTTTGTTTATTGGCTTTCTGCTATATCTTAGGGTTGAGGTGGAGTCTCTGCACCATCTATCAGCCAAGTATTGTCCTCTGGTGCCTCCTCCTAGATCAACCATTGCAGCAGCATTTAGTCCTGATGGAAGAACACTTGCTTCTACTCAGTAAGTTCCTTTTGCACTAATACCCTTTTATTTGTGATCATGCAAGTCGTGATTGTAATCTTGTCCTCCTTTCTCTCTCGTCCACTATAATAATATTTGCAGTGGTGACCACACTGTAAAGATAATTGATTGCCAGACTGGAAATTGCTTAAAGGTGTTGAGTGGTCATAGAAGGACTCCTTGGGTGGTGAGTTTTAACTTCAAGTTTTTGAGTGCATAGTAGTTGACATTTTTATTTGAATTTTGTTTCCAATTATGACTGATAACTTGAATTCATGGCTGCTGTTTACCGTGTGCAAAATAATACTTTTTTTCTCCTGTAAATCTATATTCTTATAGCATGTTGTCTAGTTTACACTGAATTTCTAGCTATGCAGGTTAGGTTTCACCCATTGCATGCTGAAATTCTTGCAAGTGGGAGCTTGGATTATGAGGTTCGCTTATGGAATGCAAGGACTGCAGAGTGCATAGGGTCACGTGATTTCTGTAATTTAAACTCAGGCTCTTGTTATTCTTGATATTTTTTTCACTATTGTTGATTAATTATTATTGCTTAAGATGAAGTTAACCTTTTGAATTTATTCTCTCTTAGATCGTCCCATTGCCTCCATTGCTTTCCATGGTGAAGGAGAGCTATTGGCTGTTGCATCTGGTCACAAGGTGTCGTTTTGGTCCTTTATTGTAGATCAATGTTCCTTATATTCCTTTCCTATAATTTTGATGCCTCATATTTTAGTTGACATAATGTTACTGTACTTTTTCAGTTATACATATGGCACTACAATAAGGGAGGGGAGGCTTCCTCGCCAACGATTGTGTTGAAAACAAGACGCTCTCTTCGAGCGGTGCACTTTCACCCACATGGTGTTCCATTTCTTCTGACTGCTGAGGTGAATACTTTAAGGAGTGTTTAATTGATATTTTGTCCATTCCATCCTGTAGATTACATTATTGGACTGATATGCAGGTCAATGATCTTGACTCTTCAGATTCTTCGATGACTCAAGCGACATCTCCTGGTTACCTGAGATATCCTCCTCCTGCTGTTTTCGTGACAAATGTTCACTCCAGTGATCGAGTTAGTTTGGCTGCTGAAATACCTCTTATGTCATTTCCTTTCTTTTTTGTGCCTTCTTTTACTCTAGATGATAGCAGAATAGATGTTAATAGACATGATGGTACAAGTATAATGCAAATAGATCCTTCTGCACCAACACAGTTTCAGGCGGATGCAAATGCGGTAGAGAACTATAATACATCAGTTTCCTCCATTGAGACATTTCCGGCAATTCCATCTTGCTCGTATCATGGTACATTAAGTGATGCTTTTCCCAGTGCAATGAGAAATGGTTTTTCTGGAGCCGCAGGAGACGCTATGGATATGGATGAAATAAATCCTGTTGGGGAGACCCAGCGTAGGAGATCTACTAACCTAAATACTTTTGTTGGTGGTGGTGGTGGTGGGAATAGTGCCTTAGATGGAATATCTAGACACGTCCCTTCTGTTCAACAACATGCAAACTTCAGCCAAATTCATCAACTTTTGCTACCTAGAGATCCAACTTGGTGGGAACTACCCTTCTTGCAAGGATGGCTGATTGGTCAAAGCCAGGCTAGTGTTTCCTCAACACCTCCTCCTAATAGTGGTGATCATGAGCATTCAGCTCAGTATACAAGTCCTACTCATTATGTGGAAGCTGCAGTGGCTTCTTTAGCAATGCCTGGAAACACCAGCCTGTCAGGGAGTTCCAGTAGACTGGGATTGCGACATCGCAGTTCGCGTTCTCGCTTTTCTGTACCTGAATCTGGTGAATTTTTGGCTCCTATCAATACACAACAGAATGACACTGATAGTCAGCCCATATTTAACAGAATCCACTCTGAAATCGCCACATCACTGGCAACTGCAGCTGCTGCAGAGTTACCTTGCACTGTAAAGCTCAGAGTTTGGTCACATGATATCGAGCATCCTTGTGCACCCCTCAGTGCTGAAAAATGTTCTTTAACTATACCGCATGCTGTTCTTTGTAGGTTAGTAAAATTCTTTTCATGAAGTCCTTGATATCAATATGGTAGTGTTATCTGCTGCTTCTGTTGTTATCTGTTGCTTTTCTACCATACCTTGATTCTTTCAACCAGTTTTTATATCTTTATTGTCACATTTCTCTTACTTTTTATTATAAAAATGACCTTTGCAGTGAAATGGGCGCCCATTTTTCTCCGTGTGGCAGATATTTAGCTGCATGTGTTGCATGCATGCTCCCTCATATGGAAGCTGATCCTGGACTACCTAATGTGGTTCATCAAGATGCTGGTACTGCAACTTCTCCCACTCGACACCCCATTTCAGCTCATCCAGTTATGTATGAACTTCGCATACATTCTCTGGAGGAAGCAACGTATAACTCTAATCCAACTCCTTGGAATTGACTCTTTATTTCCTTTTAATCTGAAGAACAGTTGTTTTTTTCTAAAATTTTGTTGTTTCTACTCAGATTTGGTTCGGTTCTTGCATCTCGAGCAATTAGAGCTGCTCACTGTTTGACGTCAATCCAGGTCAGCATCTTCTGATAGGTGTAAGGGATTTGTATATACACACACACACACATATTATTGTGTAGGTGTCCTGGTATGCTTTTACAATAGGCTTCCCCCATAATTAATATTTTTTATTATCATTATATAGTTCCACAGTATCCTCATAGGAAGTGAAACCCTGCTGTGGAATTTGACCTCTTTTAGCTTGATGAGATTAGATATGTCATTGTTTTCGGGCTTTCTTCATCTCAATTGAATTAGTTTTATTGAGCTATGGCTACTTATTAGTTGGTCTAAGGTTCTGAAGCTTTTGGCTAGACTGTGAGCAGCATGACACAGCAGTGGTGTTACAACAATTTATATGGTCCGCATAAAGAATTTTGGCATAAGTTGCTTCCATGATACTAGACTTATGTGTGATATTGCGGACCATCTTTAAATTGTTTTCTTGCGTGCTTGCAGTCAAACTGGTTGTTTGGAAATGCACTTGAATGAGATTCAGTTATTAGATTACTGATTTTTTGACATGTAAAATTTACTTAATGCTACTGTGAAATTTCTAATATTACTGTTAGATGTGCTTGATGTTTTCTATACAGTTCTCACCTACTTCTGAACATATATTATTGGCATATGGTCGACGTCATGGGTCCCTTCTTAAAAGTATCGTTATTGATGGAGAAACAACATCACCAATTTACACGGTTCTGGAGGTAAAGAGTTCATATTCCTGTCGATGTTCATTGTTTCTTTCCTCATGGTACTGTAATTTTATGATAATTTCCATGCGAGTGAAATAATTGATGCTGAACTTTTCCTCTGATATTTAAATGCCAATGACGGAAGACTATTAAACATTAATAGAAACTTCAATGAAAAAGATTCAGTTAGTGATAAAGTGAGAAGTTGATGGAATTCTTTAGTGTGGATATGATGAAATCAGCTTTCTTGTAGAATTAATCTTTGGGTTGTCGCTAAGATGAAATCTATTTACTAATAGAATCAATCCTTGGATTGTAGATATGATGAAATTTCGGGTGGTGGGCGCTTGTGTGAGCAATAAATGAAAACATGGAAATTGTGGTGCCTTGGTGGATACTTGAAAACAATTATTGTTGGAGTTAAACTGTTGTCATTTTACTTCGAATATTTGCATACCTGGGTTACATGTGCACTTTGGTTCAGGCATGCACAATGTCATATATGTTTTAGTATGCTTCTTCTTGTTCCTTTTATTTAAAGTGACAACCTTTCAGTGTAACCATGTATTTCTGTTATTTAGGTTTACAGAGTTTCAGATATGGAGCTAGTGAGAGTACTTCCCAGTGCAGAGGATGAAGTGAATGTTGCTTGCTTTCATCCTTTCGCTGGTGGAGGCCTTGTTTATGGAACCAAGGTATGCATTGTCTGATGATATTCACATATTTTTAGTGTTCATTGTTGAGCTTTGCAACCTTTTTGCAGGAAGGGAAACTTAGAATATTCAGGTTTGATGGTGCTCAAGGTGTGAATTGCACAAGGAAAAATTATTTTCCTGAGGATAGCATGACAGAGGTATAATGATGTCTGAAACTTGCCTCATGTTTCTGGCATAATAACTGATTTTCGTGAGATTTCAAATTGTTCCCATTAGGATTTCGTCATCTGGGTATAGTAATTAGAATGTTTGTACATCTATGTGGTATTGGTTTTGTTTGCATACTATTAAGGTAACATTCTTATCATTTGTATTGGGTTTCACTTCGATCTGCAGTGGATCTTGCATCTTGTGTGTGTAGTTGATTGACTGCGTTGCCTTACCAAAGTAAAGCAATCTTTAATAAGTTTTCTAAGTGACCTTTAACGTTTGTGTCTCAACTTTTCTGAAATGATGTGTACATAACGAATCATTCTCTTTATGTTTTCGTATCGATTGTAGGTCCAGACATATGCTGTAGAAGGTTAGGGATCCCATGGTTTAAGTTACTGCGAAGACACGTAGACCTTGCCGCGGACATTGTATGGTTATGTTCTTATCTTATGTTTCATGATGATTTAGCATTATAAAGGCATGACAATTTGAATTTCGTCCCCTTGTGGTTGCTTGTAAACAAAAGCGCTTGGCATAGGTTGTCATGAGTTATATAAGCTGTAATTATTTGTGGTTATCTGCAGGAGCCTCGGAGCGAGCCTCACTTGAAGGTGCAACTGAACTAATGGTTATCTGCAGGAACCTCGGAGCGAGCCTCACTGGAAGATGCAACTAACTGCTGGAGTTGTTCACTTGCTGACTTCACACCATGTATTCTAATTCGTGTACTAAAATGTAAAGGATTCGTGTACAAATTCTTTATTGATACAAGTTTTGTTTTTTTCTTCAACCAATGACAAGCTTTTTCACGACATGATTGACCCATCAAATGTTAATTGATCCGATGATTCGAAATAAGAGTGTTTTCTCTTAGACAAATAATTGATCAATTTAAAGATGCCCCGTACGCCTAAATTTTGGTACTTCTTGACAGGCCATAACCACACATGTTTCTGTTTAGGTGGTATGTGTCCCTTTATTTTCTTTTCTTTATTTATTATTTTTAAAAGTAAAAAAAAAAAACTTTGAGATTGATAAAAAGTGAGGACTATTATGGAGCGATGTGAAATCGGTAAACAATGCCCATATAGTTGGCCAACTCTATATTTTTTAATATTCAATGGTAGTAAGCTTGTATCTTGGATCTAAAACAATAGTAATTATCGTTATATTACTAATCATATTTCAATAACTGTCAAATTTTCTTATCATCTTATTTGCCATTACCTCATTAGAAGAAATTACCTACTCATATAATGTTAACTTGATCTCACATATGTTAGAGCAAATTTTCCTATAGTTTTTCACAAAAGTTCTATGTTAACGCCTGCCATTATCAATGGTACAACCTTACACCTTAATGTTTACAAAATGATACTATTTTTTTACCCCAAATCCCAACTTTTTTAAGTTGCATAACTAGGCCATTAACCCATCCAATATGGTATGGTAGTTTCGCAATATGGACTCATTGGATATTGAAGTGACTTTTTTGCAATTTTAAAAATAAATTTATTTTCTCAATTTTATAATAATTTTAATAATTAAAATATTAAAATTAATGATTTAAAATTAGGTAAAAATCAATTATCATGTTAAAAAAAGAAAATCGAACACAATGCAAAAGAAATCCTCCTTTCTTTAAAACTTTTAACCCCTAACTCCAATCTTTGAAATTTGTCTTCCAATTACTAATATAACCTGCTCGAATAACATCCTATTTCTAAGACATCAACCCACATCTTATAGTTCGATAGGTTTCATAGCCATAGGATAAGAATCTAAAGTGGTTATCTAGAATCCAATGATAGGAGAGGAACCTAAAGTGGTTGTCAAAAATCATGATAACAAGGGAGTAACTCAGTAATTATCTAAAATCACAATAACAGGAGAGTTTCCCTTATTAGTTGTCTATAATTATGGTGATATAGAACCTATAGTGATTTGAATGACAATATGGTCCCTCCTTATCGGGTAATTATCCTCAAATATATATTTGTGCTTTTTTTTATTTTATCTTAAAATGGAATGAACAGTTTTTTCTAATCTAATGGAGCACATTGTTTCCAATATTTCAACATCAAGTTTTCTCTATTGTTGGTCCTGTGTGTTAGGTTGCCTAATTATTAGGATAAATGTTTTCTTTTATTAAAATTTAAATTCCTTTTGGTTGTATGTGGTGACTTTTTGTCTTACAAGTCAGATGCATACTATTGACATTACCTTAGCCTATTCAATTTATAATTAAGATCTAATACCATCCATTTTTAGGATGTTTATGCTAAGTCAGATGCATTAAACCATGTAGCATCCTATTTTTCTACTAGAACATCATTTCCTTTGTACCAAAATTAACTTGAAGCTGACTTCACTTCAAACTCAAAATGTTTCTTGTTTATGTAATTGAATGGGTAGTTGTCAGTAATAGTTGAACAAAAGCAATTTAATGAAATAGAATAATGCTCTTTCTTCTCTAGCTCTAATTTCATAGGTTGTACATTCAATGTAATACCTATATATATCTTAACCTTAATACATATTTAGCCTTTGTTAATAACACATTCTTGCACCATATTTGTTGGACCCCGAACGTTTCTTAAAAGTTAGAACTATTAAATGAGAAATTTTGGCGATTAATCATGAGTAAAGAACAAATGAATGAAAATTTTTGAAATAGAAATGATAAACAAGAGTAAAGTAGTGAATGAGATATGTGGATAGATTCATGTTTTGCTTTGGTGTTTTTGGTGAATAAGAGATTTTAAAATGGGAAGAATTCAGGTGAAAGCTAGAAGTAAAATGAAAGCAAAAATGAAGTTGAATATGTGTAGTAAGTTGATGAAGGATGTATGTATGTTCTGTTATTAGTGTTCATGATTAATCATGGACTGTAATTTCTTTATGGATGATATTGATTTGAAATGAGTTGAGAATGAGGATCAAATAAAGTAGAAATGAAGTAGAAAAGGTGATCTTGGTATGAGTTATGTTAAGGAAAGATTTTGAAACAAAATGTGTAGTTCATCTGGAAAATATTCACTGAGTATGCTTAAGCCTTTTAGCCACAACTTTTTTCTCTAGTTATCCAAACGAGATGATTCTTAATTTAGATTAAACTATAAACATATGGCTACATTTCTTATGAAGACATCAAATTTAAATTCTGTCTTTAAGAATCTCAAATTTTGTCATGAATTTGAGAACTGGGTGCAGTACATTGGGAGATGAATGTAAAATTTGTATTCTGACTTTAGGGGAAATTCTGGATTGATCTAGTTAGATTTAGACAAAGTTATCTTTTAGAAAGTTGTAGATCTTTCTTTTATCTTTCCAACGGTATATAGTATGAATTTTTTGGACATTGGAGTCGAAGGTTATGGTCCTTATAAGGGAAGATATTCATCAAGAGTATAATTGTATCGTCTGGTGATGACGTCATATCGTTTGATGATGACATCATATCGTTTGGTGAAGACATATTATCTAGTGATGACGTCATATCGTCTAGTGAAGGCATATCGTCTGGGGAAGACGTATTGTCTGGTGATGACGCCATATCGTCTAGTGAAGATGTATTTTCTATGGTTTGAGCATCTACTTCTTCTATGTTTGACCATCTAGTTCTTCTATGTTTGACCATCTGCTTCTTCTATGGTTGACTTTCTGCTTCTTTTATGTTTGACCATCTGCTTCTTATATGGTTGACTTTCTGCTTCTTCTATGTTTGACCATCTGCTTCTTCTATGGTTGACGTTCTGCTTCTTCTATGTTTGACCATCTGCTTCTTCTGGTGCCGAAACTTCTTCTATGTACTATTCATTTTACATTTTCTAGTCTACTTTTGACCTTTTAGCTGACAAAATCTATCTTCAAGGTCTTCATGGTAGATCTTGAAGTCCTCTTTCAACCCTTCTAAAGAACACCTTAATCTGATATCTATAGGGAAAGTTATGGCAGTTTTCCCAATTCATCTGACCCTTCGTCTGGTTTCATCTGACCTTAACGTCTGGTCCGTTTTTGACCCTTCAGATGATAGATTTTGTCTTCAAGTCTTTATTAAAGTTGTAGATCCTGAAGTCCTCTTTCAAACCATCTAAAGAATACCTTAATCTGATATCTATAGGGAAAGTTATGGCAATTTTCCCAATTAGTTTAACCCTTCATCTGACCTTATCGTCTGGTCCATTGTTGACCTTTCAGATGATAGAATTTGTCTTCAAAGTATTCATGAAAGTTTTAGATATCGAAGTCTTCTTTCAAATCGTCTAAGAATAACCTTGATATAATATCTCTAGTGAAAGTTATGTCAATTGTCCCATGACAGGTGCATTATGATTGAGGGCAAAATCATGTTTGATTCTTTCAGCCATAACCTTGTTATCTGACCTCCAAATGATCTTATTGTTGAACCAATAGTTTCTTAACACATTTCTCTTTCTGTCCATAGAATTTGATAGCATTTGGTGGGGATTAGAAAAAGATTGTTTGAATTAAAGTAAGGGTATCGGTTGGAAGAGTATGAATTGGATAATTTTCTAAACATACTTTGGTATTTTGATGATATCTTGACTGGTCAAGCTTTGAATGAGATAATTCTTGTTTCAAAATAAACTAGAGATACGGAGCTACAAACTATATTAAGAAATCAAAATTTAATTAAGTCCCTGAGACTTTCAAATTCTTGACAGAATTAAAGTATAGTGTACTGTTTCAATACAAGAACAGTTTGAAAGTGTTTGTGGTAATACTTTTTAATTTCTGAACCAAATTGAATGATTTTAGTGTCATTAGAAACCTAAGATAATGGGTAACATTTTCTAGAAGAAAGTGTTATGTCAAAATGTTCAAGGGTATTTTTGGCAAGACACTTAAGCATAAAAGACATAAGGCATAAATGGAAGGGAAAATTGGACAATTCTTAATCATTAAGGGCATAATTGGAAGAAGATGTGTTGTCTTGCTTTTAAATGAAGAAGAAAACGTGAATTAAGGGATAGAAGGAGAGGATAACAAAAATGAGAAAGAAAGAGAAAGAGAGTTTACTGGTTTGAGAGAAAAGAAGAGAGTTGAGCTAGGGTTTAATTCTTCTTAGTCTTCAAGAAAGATTTTGAAGCTGTTCAAGAAGAGAAAA
>JANZXV010000004.1:16367168-16379696 GCA_027576455.1 Erythroxylum roigii | reverse complement strand
ATTCATTTTCAATTCCATATAACTCAAAACACCATTTTAGGCTATTATTAATCATAACCATCACTAACAAAGGTATATACACATTTTACCTATCGTAATCTCATAAAACCATTCACATTCTCACATGACTAATTCACCACTAATTTCTCCTTTCGTGTCAAATTTTTAACTCACAATTCTAAGACAAGTTCGGGGTCCAACAGCATCCCCCTGCAGCAAGCTGACTGCATAGTCCAGTTTCTCTTCATCATTACACTTCATTTGAATTAGGACCCTCTTTGTGCTCTTCAGTCATGCTTCAGCCTCTTTGAGATTGGTGGTTCCATTAAAATCCACCGCTTCGTACTTGTGGAGCCTATCATACTGTCGACTCCTATCTACTGGAGTTGGCATTGGAGCTTATGACCCTTGGCCCATAGCATAAATGAAAGCCTAGGCAAAGGCTTGAAAGAACTGCGGGTCTATAGGGTTCACTTGAGGCATAGGAGGAGGAGGCGGTGGCACTTCATGTTGCACACTAGGTGCCTCAAATTCAGGAGCAAAACGTGTCCCCGCATCTTGTGGGACATAGGATTTATCTGTGCTCCCTTGGCGAAAGTCAGTTCGAGCTAGAGCTCCTAGAGTTCTCCTTCGAGGTGGCATTTTCACTCTTTTAATAGAAAACCATTGAAAATCTTTAGTTTATACAAAACAAATTTCAATGTACGTAAAACAGTTCAAATCGGATAAAACAATTTCAAATAATGAGAAAACAAGTTAAAAATTTCATGTCTTAAGCTACCCATTTCATTCTTAGGATACTTTAAAACCTAGTCCCAGCTTGGACCTAAACCTAGTCGCTCTGATACCATAATATATTGGACCCCGATTTCGGAACCCAACATCCGGAGTCATAAACCTTGAGCTTATTACTCGGTAGGGTCATAACCAACATTTTCCAAGGGTGGTGTGCCCAAACTAGTCAAACACCAACATTTCAACTTGACTTCTTCATTTTGTAGCTCTAAGTCTCTAGTTTGTTTTGAAATAAGAATCATCTCAATCGGAGTGCTATAGCTCAAGATATACTTAAAAAACTAAACAGTGATCAAACCCCCACTCATGCCCTCCCAACCGACCTCTCACTTAGTCTAATGTAAACTTTCTCAAAATAACTCCAAAAGATACAAATTTTCATGGAGTGACAGTAAAAGATGTTAGGAATCCGTTTCTTTAAAAATCACTTCATTTGGAGGTCAGATGAGGAAGTTATACTCGAAAAAGTCGAACATGCTTATACCATCAATCAATTTATACTTATCTTGGTGCAATTGCCATAACTTTTTCCACAGATGTCGGATTGATTTTGTTTTTGGACGATTCAAAAGAAGACTTCTAGATCTACAACTCTCAAAAGAACTCAAAGTGAATTCAGATTCTAGAAGGATCAAAAATGGACCAGAAGATGACGACACAATCTAAGATGGTCAACCTAAGACGGTCAAACTAAAACGATAGAAACTAAGACGAAGCAGAGTCAAAATAAGACGAAGCAAAATTCAAACTAAGACGATAGAAGCTAAGACGATAGAAACTAAGACGAAGTAGAATCAAACTAAGACGATAGAAAAGTTAAACTAAGACAAATCTAAATCATTTTCTACACTCTCCAGAACATCTCTCCTTAAAAGGACCATAACTTTCGACTTAGGTGTCCAAAAATTTCATGTTATATATCATTGGAAAGATAAAAGAAAGACTTATAACTTTCTAGAAGATAACTTTGCCTAAAACAACCCAAATCAGCCTAGAATTTTCCCTAAAGTCAGCACATGAATTTTCCCTTTATGAAACCTTGAGAATCAGGAGAGAAAACAAAACCATAAACCATTATCATCAAAAGATTGTAGTTTTACAAAGCTTTAATGGGCATTTCAATCCCCCAATACATCAATGCTTCACAAATCTCAAAATACAAAGATACTTGAACAATGAACTACTCAAAATGCAACTAAAGCATTGGTTTCAAGATTTGCTTAAAATACAACAACATTTCAAAAGTGGAGTGATGCCCTTGGCCCTTGCCTACTCAATCTCTTGCCCTTCACCTGCTTGTGGGGAGGAAAGTAGGGGTGAGCTTGAAGCCCGTAGGTAACAATTTTATAATTGGTAACAAGCAAAATCATTGTAATAATCATTTTCATTAGAAAACTCAGATGAATGCTTAACATGTGTACATCATTATTTTTAACATATCACAAACACATAGGCAGATTAAAATGGTTCGAGTGGATCCAAAACAAAACATACTACGCATTTCGACATAATGGCATTTCGTACTCGTGAACTTATGGGAGTCTAGAAGGAGCTCTATGCCACTAGCGGGCAGACAAGAGAAGCCTTTTTGTCAAAGTGCACTTGACTTAACTTAGGGGACCACCACAAACCCACATAATATGTATTTCATGACTTGTAAAACATAATGCCCATAGAGGCATATTTCGGAAACTTGTTTTCTTAGGCTTGATACTTCTTTAAAATCATTTTCATAATACACAAATATATAGCACATTTTCAAGATACTTAAAGAATAGTACATGCACATTTAAAAGTAGTTGAAACTCATTTATTTCCACCTCTTGAAAGAGACATTAATGGCTTATTACTAAATTATAAAAATGTAACCCACCTTGAAGTCCTTGACTATGGCTTGTTCAAAAATGCCTCTCCTCTTGCTCCTCTTGTCCTTCTTGATTTTCTTCAACATTGACAAAAATCCTAAGATCAATGAAATGCAAATTGGAAAACCTAAAGGACGAAAAGCATGAAATTGATCCTAGAATACTTATACCCATAACTTTCCTAAGCTCTTTGAACCAAAAACCTTTCAAAACCTCAAAAGATTAAAATCAACTTACCTTATATCTTCACCAAATGAAGAAATGTTTGGTTCAAAAGAAAGCTCTTATCTTCCTATACCTTTTTCCCTTCTTATACCACACCTAAATCTCTCTGGAAGGCTTAGAAAAGATGGAACCCTAACTCAACTCTCTTCTTTCCTCTCAACCACCGAAACCTCTCTTCTTTCTCTCTTTGATTTTTGTTATTTCACTCCTCTTCCTTTCCCAATTTCGTTTCTCTCCTATTTAAGAACAACACAACAATTCTTTTTTCCCCATTTTACCCTTAATGATTGAGAAAAGTCCACCTTGCCCTTCCTTTAATGCCTTATGATTTTTAAACTTAAGTGACTTGCCAAAATTGGCCTTACACTCTCCCAGTACTTTAATAGTTCAATGCCTTTAACCTATGTCATATTATCTTACCCAAATTAACATGCTAATTAATTCCAACATAAATTAATCTAGCAAGACCCCAAAATTAATCTAATCACGCTTAATCAAATAAAAAAAATTCAGGGGCCAACATCATGCATATGGTTCTTTGGGTTTTCCAATTTGAATTATTTTTTCCAATGTTAAGGAAATCAAGAGAGGCAAGAGGAGTAAGAGGAGAGGCATCCTTGAGCAGGTTTTCAAGCGAGGAATTCAAGGTGGATTACATTTTTTATAATTAAGTAATAGGCCATTAATGTTTTCTTTCAAATGGTGGAAAATAAATGATTTCTACTATTTTATGAATGTGTAATTATTGCTCTTTGAATGCTTTTAGATGGTGTTATGTGTTTTGTATGTAATTACTGTGTTGATAATTTATGATAAGAATGTGAAAATGATTCTTGAAAAGATACTATGTTTATGAAAGCAAGTTTCCAAAATGTGCCATTTTATGCAACAAGTTTACAAGTTATGAAATACATGTTATGTGGGTTTGGTTTGGTCCATTTTGTATGTCAAGTGCAGTTTGACTAAAGGTTTCTCCCACTTGCCCGCTAATGGCATGGAGCTCCTTCAAGGACTCCCTCATGTTTACGACTACATAAAACCACTACTTAGGATTGTTTTAGTTCGTTCTATTCACGACTACACAGGACCATTATATGAGAATGTGTTAGCTCGTTCTATTTATGGACCTCCCAAACCATTGCGATGTGCTTATGTGTTGACAAGTTTGTTGAATACATGATTTATTTTGTTTATAAATTGTTTGATAAATTGAGAATTGGGAAATATGTGTTTCATGATTCAATGTGATTTTTAAAATGGAAATGAATCTTTAAATGGTTTTTGCTTGTTACCAATTATAAAACTAATATGCACGAGCTTTAAGCTTACCCCTCCATTTTCGCCCCATCTTTAGGTGAAGAGCATGAGATCGAGTAACCAAGAGTTGAGGCATCACTCCACTTTTGCAATGTTTTTGTAATTTTAAGCTAGTTTTGTAAAACAAGGCTTTAAAGCAACTCTAGTTATGTAAACTTTGTACTTTTGGATTATGATGTATTCCAACTTGAAATGCCCATTAAAGCTTTGCAGAACTTTTATCTTATGATGTTAAAGAAATATATATACATCATGTTTTGCTCATGACTTCTCAAGTCTTTACATTGTTTCTTTCAAGCTTTTCGTAGGGGCAAAATTTGTGTACTAACTTCAGGGGAAAATCTGGAATAATCTAGGCTGAATTAGACAAAGTTTTTTTCTTGTTTATAGCTTTCCAACGCTATCAAGTTTGAGATTTTTGGATATTGAAGTTCAGAGATATGATCATTATAATTTGGTAATTCTGCATAGGAGGTATATCAGGACAACTATAGTAAATGATGAGATGTAGTTAAATGTGATAAATTAAACGAGTTGAGAATTGAGAGTTTTATGAGATCAATTTGGTGGTTGAACTGTTAAAAATTGACATTGCATTAGAAGAGGAGAATTTGAGAAGATTATGAGTGAAAGTGATGTTAGAATGGATGTAGGAAACATTGGAGAGGCTTTGGAGGGAGTTTTGTATCACCTATGTCCATTAGACGGACTTTAGCTCCGTTAAACTAACTTTCTCGGCTCTGTGAGGACCCCTAGCCTTGTCCATGTCTATTTAACGGACATCTTGGGTCTGGAAAGGTTCTCAGCCCCGTGTATGTTTGTTTAACGGACGTATACTGTAAACTTTCTGAAATTTACTTTTTGGACCCTCTAAATGGCAAAATATCACTTTAGAGTCTTCACAAAATTGTAGATCTAGAAGTTTTCTTTCAAATCTTCTAAGAATGACCTTAATCCGATATCTTTAGTGAAAGTTATGTCAATTGTCCTAAAACAGGTTCAGTAAGATTGAGGACAAAATCCTGTTTGATTCTTTTGGACATAACTTCATTTTCCGACCTCTAAATGAAGTAATTCTTGAACCAATTGATTCCTAACGCATTTTTCTATTTCTTTATAAAAATTGGTAGCCTTTAGGGTTTATTTGGAAAAGATTGATGTAAAGAAAGTGATGGGTCGGTTGGGAGAGCATGACTGGGGTATGAACATACTTTGGCTTCTTAAGCATATCTTGATCTATAGAGCTCCGATTGAGATGGTTCTTACTTCAAACTAAACTAGAGACTTAGAGCTATAATTGTTTTGAAGAAGTCAAATTGCGATTTTGGTGATTGACTGGTTTAGGCACACCACTCTTGTAGGATGATGGCTAATAAGGGTTCATTGAAATAATCCTACATGGTAATATGCTCACGGTTTATGACTCTGGATATTGGGCTCAAGAAATGGAGTCCAGCATGGGCATTATTTAAAGGTGACAATTTTGATCAAGGGGTGAGGAAAATACGAAATTAACACAAAGGAGAATTGGAAAAAGGTTACATCAAATCCAAACTTGCAAGAAGATCTAAGAGAAGAGAAAGGAAGATTTAGAATTTTGAACTCTTTGTTTTCTATTAGTTTTTCTACATGTTTATTTTTTATTTCATTTTCTATAAGTAATTAAATGTGTTTAGTGTCTAAGTGTGATGAACCCTAGTTTGTGATAATATGTTTTGATCTTTTATTTAATGCAATAATTGAAAAGAGTTGATTGCAAACCTAAAGATAGGTCAACATAAATCATCTAGATTAGGGTAAAACCTAATAGCGAAATTCATAAATTGATATTGCAATCCTAGTTGTTTTAACTAGAAAGATTTTTGTTAATCAACTGATCGATTAGATGTTAGTGGTCTCGAAATAATTACTAATATAAGATAAGAATTGCATAATAAAAGGTTAGTTAATGATTTTTAGGGGGATTCTTCAACTAGAATCTAATATTTGATATTGATTTTACTAAGTATTTCCTCTATCCCACGTACATTGTTGTTTTCAATTTTAGTTTGTTTATTTAGCTTTATTTTTAATTAAAAATAAAAATCTAATTCATAGACTAAATAATAGAAAACAGGCAACTATTAGTCATTCCCATCTTCATGAGATCGACTCGTACTTGCTTGTGCTAGCTACAACTGCATTATGCACTTGCGGGTAATATTGATATAAAGAAAAATATCGATTAGTCATTAACACTTTTATCACATCAATACAAGCTAAAAGAAGTAACCCACAATTGGATATAATATAAAGAGTTCCTTAATTTGCTTACTTTAACACTCAATGTGATCTAATCAATCTATAATGAATGCTTACTGCTTTAAATAATAAAAAATCTCTCATAAATGTGCTCTTATATCATTAAAATATAATATTTTCAGTGTTAAGTATTTGTGTTCATAATTATTTCAAAAGTTTCTCAAAAGATGCATTTATGATCTCCCTCGATTTAACACAAACTAGTTAAAGTAAAAAACAAAAAGGCTTATTATCATACAGAGATAGCATATACTAAAAATAAAACTAAAGAAGTTATCAAGGATTTATTAGAAATTTGACATACTTAAACGAGTTAGCTAATATAGTAATGATTAAAAGAAAAATATGACGTGGAAAATGTACATTGATTTTATAATCATGAATAAGAAATTTTGAAAGAAAATTTTTTGCTCACAAAATTAATCAACTTATAAATTTTACATCAAGCCATAAACTATAATGATTTATAGATACATACTTGAGTTATCTTTTAAATTGAAAATTGTTAGTGTCACGTATTAGATACATTATTGCTCACCTACCTAAACTACTTATATTACTCTTTTTCACCTATCTAAACTATTTGTATTATTTTTGGACATATGTATTCTATATAAGTTATCTAACTTTAAGGGGGAAATTAATTCACCTTATAGGATTAATCGCCTCACCGAACAAGACAATTATACTACTTTTGGGTGTTTGCATTTTAGGTGAGTTGCGCCAACTTTTATTAAAATAGTTGCTTTGCCTCAAAGGCCCAATTGTCTCACCTACCTAAATTGGTTGCATTATTCTTTAGTATTTTTGTTTTAAGTGAGGTGTCTCATTCTAATAGGATAGTTGTCTCACTTTAAAGAAACTTTTACCTCACTTAACTATACTAATTGTATCACTCTTTAAATATATATATTCTTAACAAGTTACCTCATTTCAAAAGTACATCTGTCTCACTTCAAAAGCATAATTGCATCTTATATATATATGACTTACATCATTTTTTAGGCATCCAATAATATATATGTGAAAAATAGAGAAAGTTATAAAGAGAGAGGAAGAGAGTGAAACGAAAAGAAAATTTTTAAAAGTTACACATAAAAGAGATTAAAAAAAGAAAGTGAAACAAAAAGATAAAGAAAAAAAGAGTTATTAATAGTTAAAAAAGAAGACAAAAGAAAAATGATTATAAATAATAAGTTAATTATATTACAAGTAATTTGTACTTATAAGAGAGCTATAGGACATTTTTGTCCTTTTCTATAAATTAGACAACTATTAATTGTATTTTCAGGTTTTTAATAACTTATCGATGAAGTTACCTAATTTGATCCTATAAAAAGTAATAAAGTGGTCTAATAAATGATCTGAATTAATGGGTAAAAGTTCGGGAGGAAAATAGATCCCAATTAGTGTGGATCGGACCTATATCAGGCTTGTGATGGGAAAGTCTGATATGGAAGCTATATATAAAGGTTAAGTTCTCCTTTAGTTACTTATGTAATTCGTAAGCATATAGATCCTCTGACCTGTTAGGAGTGCTTATGTCTTAAGGAAACTGAAGAAAGGCATTAACTGAGTGTCGGTGATCAACTTCCTCAACTGTCCCTAGAAGATTGGAGCTCGTTTTGGCATCAAAAACTGCTTTGGAACTCAAGATGGAACCAAAATAAGGTATTTTGCATTTCCTTCATTTTTACCCTTAACGATCCGAAACACATAATAAGGTCCATCCTACATGTTCCACGTGGTATTAAAAAGTTGCGTGATCGGGTTGTCGAAAATGAAGGTTTTTCAGTTTCCATTCAATATGGTTTTCTTTAGTTTTTGATTCATTTTTTGATTTTTTAACGTATATAATTATGTAAAAGTGCTATATATAAGGCTAGCTATGAAAAACGGGTCAGAAATGGGCCAAAAAGAGCAAAAAATGACATCCTAAGATGCTAAAAATCACCCTCATGTCAGAGGGTGCACAAGCCCGACGGTGCTACAGTAGCATGAGGAGCAGCGGTACGGATGGTGCGTGCATTATACAAGCCAATCCCGTGCTGCCAAGTGGCACCGCACACTGGCGGACATGTGGCACACTCCGTATCCAGCTTGACACGTGGACCGTAGGGATCAGGACACGTGTCGGCGCGTGCAACCCATGCGCCGTACAGTGAACATGTGTGTGCATGTATCCACCCCTGTTTCACGTGCCTGCTGACGCCTGCTAGCGTCAGCATGACTTTGGCAAACACGAAGAAAAAGGAAAATTTTTAAAATTCCTGTAAAGGTACCCCAGGTCCTTTTGGATCAAATTCTGAGTTTGAGAAATTTTTAAAGTGATTTTTTCAATTTTCTGGATTTATTACATCGGTAATTGGATTTCTAAAAAGTTTTTAAAGCCTTTTTATAGCTAATTTTGAGTGCATTTTCGTATTTCAAACTGCACATAAGGGAGACACTTAAAGTTTAATGTCTCATGCGGTAGATTCGATATTCAGGAAAGTACGATAGACACTCTCATTGAGATTTTTTATTTATAAAAGTCTCAAATAAAGTTTAAAGACAATGTTTTCAGTATTAGTATGTGATTATTTAATTGTGAATCTAGTTTTTTCATTTATAATCGCTTTTCACATACATAATGCCTATATAGAATGTGAGGATGACATAAAGTTATATCCCTTGTGTTTATGGACTTTCTAGGATACTGATGAGAATGTAGTCACCAAAGTGGCCTTTCAATCCAGTATTTTAGATTATTCTGCTCACATATTGGGGATTTCTCTGACCTTATGTTTGGTTATTTTGCCCAAAGGTGTTGGCCTTACATAGAGTTTTGAGATGTTCATAAAGGCATTAGATAGAGGAAAGTCATTGCTTAAATGATCTATTCACCCAACGGTGGTAGTATCATGAGAGTTGATGGTTTGTACTCTGATTACTTTTATATGGGGATCTAATTACATATATTATGAATTCAGCCCAAAGGTGTTTTCTAATATGTGTGATCAGATTCTCAATAGATATATAGCTTTAAGTATCACTTGTGTCCTGCATTTAAACTGATTTTTTGTAGTCACCTTTTTGGTAAACAACAATGCTATCACGTTAAGACTTTAAATGGTTTCAATTTCAAGAAGTGGAAGAAGGACGTGGAGTTTGCATTGGAGATGGCTAAAGTCAGCATGGCGATGCACATTGAGAGACCTTCTCCACTTACGGATATCAACTTAGAAGTTAATAAAGAAGCTATAACAATCTGGGAGCGGTGAAATAAAAAGTGCTATTTAACCATCAAAAGGTCAATCCCAGATTATCTGCTGAGTGGCTTGCCTGATACGACTATAACGAAGGAGTTCATGGATGGCATTTCCCAGAGATATAAGGTGTCTTCTCATGCAGAGTAGAGAACCTTGATTAAGGAGCTGTTCTCCATGAAGTATACGAGAGAAGGAGGCGTCTGAGAGTACATTATCAGGATGGTGCACCTTCATACTAGGCTGAAGGCACTTGATGCACCAATTCCTGATAATCTCATAGTGCATCAAGCACTAAATACTCTACCTCGAGAGTTTAAGATGTTAGCTACCTCCTACATCTCTTAAGATGAGACCTCAGACATCAATGCGTTGATTTCCCAGTGTGCTGTAGCAAAGGAGAAGATTAATAGCTCTCCTCATATAGCTATTTATACAATTGACAAAGGTAAGGGGAAGGCTAAGCCCTAACAATCTAAAGGTAAGGTTAAGATACCCAAGCTGGATTCAAACTAGACAATCTAGCATCGCCAAGGGGCCACTTGACCTAAAGGGTATGAGGTACTTCTTCTGCATGAAGAAGGGGCATAGGAAGTCTAATTGTGAGAAGTACAAGTTATGGAAGGTTAAGCAGGAATTGTCAGGTAACTGCTCGACCTTTCTGATTCATGAATCCAATGCAGCTATAACCACATCAAGTTCTTGGTGGTTAGATAGTGGAGCTTCTAACCATATTACTTCCACAATGCAAGGGTTCAAATATAGGAGAAGGCCAACTAAAGGAGAGGAGAAGCTAATGGTTTCCAACAATGAAGAGGTGTATGTTTTATATGTAGGAGATGTAGGATTAAACTTTGATATGGGGTTTGTATTAGTTTTACGAGACATGTTTTATATATTATTTTTTAGACGAAACTTGATCTCTGTATTAGTTTTAGATAAAGAAGGTCTTCATTTTGTATTTGATACTTCAGTTGTAAATATTTCTATCAATACAAGACATATTAGAACTGCATTCTTATCTTACGGATTATATATAGTGTGTCTTACTCCTAATGAAATGTATGCCTTTTCCTATGTTGCTAAACGTGTTACTCAAAAGAGAGCCTTCATAAAGGAAACATCGTACATGTTGTGGCATAAACGTCTTAGCCACATGTCCAGGGAGAGGGTTGAGAGATTGATAAAGGATAACATTCTCCCAACATTGGACTTCAATGATCTGGAAACATGTATCGATTTTTGTAGGGGCAAGTTGACCAAGATAAAGAAAAAGGGGTCAACTCGTACTTCTAGTCTATTGGACCTCATACATACAAACATTGTTGGTCCCTATACAGTCACGTTATGCAATGCTAGATATTTTTTGACGTTCATAGATGATTATTCCAGTTATGGATATGTGTTCTTGCTTAAAGAAAAGTCTAAAGCTTTTGATAAGTTTAAGATCTTTAAGACTGAGGTTGAGAACCAAATGGAAAAATCAATAAAGATAGTCAGATCTAACAAGGGAGGGGAATACTATGGTAGACATGGGGTTGCAAAACAAAAAAAGGGTCCGTTTGTCAGGTATTTGGAATTAGTTAGAATAGTGGCTCAATTCACTATATCAGGTAGTCCTGAACAAAATGGTGTGGCTGAAAGGTGCAATCGCACCCTAAAGGACATGATGAGGTCAATGCAGAGCAGGACTAACCTACCTGAATACCTCTGGGGTGAAGCTATCAAGATGACATTGTATATCTTGAATAAAGTCCTAAGTAAGTCAGTACCAAAGACGCCTTTTAAACTCTGGGTTGGAAGGAAACCAAATCTTGCACACATTCGTGTATGGGGCTGCCCTGCTGAGGTAAGGTTATATAATCCTTATGAAAGCAAATTGCAACCTCACTTAACTCGTTGCTATTTGGTAGATTATCCTGGCCACTCAAAGGGCTACAAATTTTACTGTAGAGAAGGAGAGGTCATAATAGTGGAATCGCAGACGACTAAATTTCTAGAATACGATGTCCATGATGAGGGAGGATCTTTGCATCCTTTAGGAGATAGCAGGATGGATAATGCGATTATTTCATATCCTCTTCTCATATAGTTAGGTCTAGTTGATGAAGGTCTAAGTACCGTGCCTATACAGGCACAAGAACCTATACCTGTTCAAGAAGAGGTTTCTTAGGTACAAGAACCTATGCAGTTATGCAGATCCACCAGACAGAGATGACCTACTATCTCACCAAATTACATAGTATATTTAGGTGAGCAAGACTATGACATAGGACATGTTGTGGATCTAGTCACTTTTTCATAAGTCGTTTCTGGATCTCATGCAAATATGTGGTGGGAAGCAATGGAGGATGAGATGTAGTCTATGAGGTATAATAAGGTATGGGAGCTTGTTGATTTACTTCAACATTGTAGGCCTGTCAGTTGCAAGTAGCTATTTAAGACCAAGAAGGACACATAGAGTCAAGTTGAGCAGTTTAAGGCACGTTTGGTTGCTAGGGAATTCACTCAGAAAGAAGGAGTTGACTTCAATGTTACCTTCTCCCCTGTATCCTCGAAGGATGCATTTAAAGTGATAACGGCAATAGTAGCTTATTATGATATGGAGCTACATCAAATGGACGTTAAGATCACTTTCCTAAAGGGTGACCTTTATGAGGAGGTCTATATGGAGCAACCTGAAGGATTTCAGGATCAAGATGTAGGGATAAGTCGACTTGTCTGTGACACAAGGCGACTTATTCTGTCACGATACACATAAGGCGACTTGTCTAGTG
>JANZXV010000004.1:16339563-16352556 GCA_027576455.1 Erythroxylum roigii | reverse complement strand
GGGTAGCATTTATGGGACATTGGTAAACAGGTTGGGACATTGAAAGGGCCCACTTGTTAAGGACATTCACGTTTTTTTTTTAACTTACATTATTAGTTCTCAGTAGCTCTCGGGTTCTCTAATCGCTTCAATTCCTATCCTACTATTGGAAGCGAGGCGTTTATAATTAATCCAATCAAGGAGCGTTTACTCAGGGAATTAGAGGATCATCAATTAGGAAAATATTTCATTTCTCTACTTTTGGATGTCTCGAACTCAAAACCTTCTATAAAAGAGAACCTTAAGTGAGAGGTATATACTAGTTAGGCCACTCTTCGTAATCAAGACATTCACATTCTTAAAGGAGAGATTTAGACTTGATATGAGATCACCTATTTTTATTACTCCGTGTCGTTAATAAATAAAATTCACAAAAATTGGATAGCCCGGATGAGTTAGGAAACAGAGGGAACGGCGGTCTGTTTTGTATTTTCTTTTTGAGGGAGTCTGTTTTGTATTTCTAGTTACCCTAGAATAATTAAGTATGAGAAAGAAACCTCAATTAAAACATAATTGTAACAGAAATATATATATATATATATCAGATTTGTTTATTGGCTTGGGATTCAAATTAGCAATTATTATAATAATTATCTAAAGACTCTGTTTATTGAGAAATGGCGGAGAATCAAACAAAAAGTGTGTTCATTGTTTTCCCTGAAAACAAAATCCAAAAAGTGCTTTTGATAAGTGGGGCTGCCGCCTGGACTGGCCTGGCAGGCAGGTGATATGTAAGGGCAATGCTAATGCTAACACTGACGCAACTACAAATAAAAATGAACCCGTTCCATTCCACTTCCACTTCCACTAACCACCGCCGACGTCACCAACATCAAGGTGGAGTTGGGTCGCAAAATCTATTCATTTTAGAATAGAATAAAAGCACGTCTCATCACAATTCGCAAATGCTAATGAACATTCTTTTATTTCTCCTCTCGCATTGCTCTCACTATGATCTATAAGTAGTTACTGTGGAATATAAATGCCCAAGTTAGATCACCTATCTGTCTTGTATTCACACTCCCCTCTGTTCTGTCCTCCTTTCCTTTTGATAACAACACACGTACACGCACATTTACAACACGCCAAGTACTTGCTTCCTTCAATCCAAGTAGTTAACAAATACTCCACCGTCACTTTTTGTGTTTTTTAGCAAGGGGAGATCTCTCTTTCTCTCCCCCCCAATTTGCTGCTCTGCTCACCATCCTTCGATTAGCTAAGTAAGTGTTCGTAGCTTCTTATTATTCTCTGGTTCTTCTTGTTTATTTATCAAGAAGGAACTGAGATTTAAAAAAAAAAGAAAAAGAAAAAGAAAGAGATTCATTCTCTATCACAGGCTTGCCTCAGAAATCACCATCCGCTCCAGTAAAAACGAATTTCAAGGTCAGGTTTCTTGGTGTTTTTCCAATCTGGGGTTTTGTTCAGATTTTGAAATTTCACGTCTCTCACGATTTGTCTCCTTCTGTTTCCATTTAAGATAACATAGAGATAGATAGACGCTAGAGAGGGAGACCCGCACAGCTATAGTGTAGAAACCCAAAAGCAAGATGATTCTCTTGTTATCTTTCTTACCTCTTTTCGGTTTACGCGCTGACGATTATCTGTTTGTTTTTTTGTGCAATGTGTCTGCAGATTCTTTCTCCAATCACCTACAACACTCCATTCATTACCCACATGGTGAAATGCTCTTCTATACACGTTTTGATTTCTTCTCTTGTCTTTGCTGCTCATTAAGAACATCACCAGAACCGACGCTTTCTTACCCTTTCCAGTCTTCAAGTCACCTTTTTTGATGATGGGTATCGGTTTTCTGCTTGATGACAACATTCTGAATTGGAAAGTTGGCGCTTCTAAGGAAATTCATGGCTTACCCATTCTCGAGCTGGCTTCAATTTGTGTCAATTTAACACTTTTCATTGTCTTTGTCTTCATCATATCTGCGAGGCAGATATTTGTTTGTGTTGGTCGGATTAGACTCCTTAAGGAGGATAGTTCGGTTGCCAATTCAAGCTCAATTAGACCTTCTACTGTTGAAGGGGAGATTCATGAAGTCGTTGTCGGTGTAGGCTTTAAGTTATCCCTGCTTTGTTGCTTCTATGTCCTGGTTTTGCAGTTTGGTATACTGGGGTATGATGGGGTTGCTTTGATCAGAGAAGTTGTAAATGGGAAAACTGTGGATTGGTCCATAATTGGTTTGCCTGCTGCACAGGGTTTAGCTTGGTTTGTGTTAAGCTTCTCTGCCCTTCATTGTAAATTTAAGGCCTCTGAGAAATTTCCACTTTTGTTGAGGGTATGGTGGTTTTTCTCATTTGTGATTTGTTTGTGTACTCTGTACGTAGATGGTAGAAGTTTTCTAGTAGAAGGATCAGAGCATTTGAATTCTCATGTTGTGGAGAATCTGGCTTCAACTCCAGCTCTTGCTTTTCTCTGTTTTGTTGCAATTACAGGTGTTACTGGTATACAGCTCTCTAGAAACTCCGATCTTCAAGAGCCACTGCTACCTGAAGAAGAGGCAGCCTGTCTTAAGGTCACTCCTTACTGTGAGGCTGGCTTGTTTAGTTTGGCCACACTTTCGTGGTTAAATCCACTTCTTTCAATTGGTGCAAAGAGACCGCTTGAGCTCAAGGACATTCCTCTTCTTGCACCAAAAGATCGAGCCAAGACCAATTATAAATTTTTGAATTCAAATTGGGAGAAGTTGAAGGCTGAGGATCCTTCAAAGCAGCCTTCTTTGGCGTGGGCTGTGCTCAAATCATTTTGGAAGGAAGCAGCATGCAATGCTGTTTTTGCATTGGTGAACACTCTCGTCTCATATGTTGGTCCCTACATGATTAGCTACTTTGTTGAATATCTTGGGGGAAAGGAGACTTTTCCTCATGAGGGCTATATTCTAGCTGGGATATTCTTCTCAGCCAAGCTTGTAGAGACCGTAACTACCAGGCAGTGGTATCTCGGAGTTGACATTTTGGGCATGCATGTGAGATCAGCTCTAACGGCAATGGTGTACAGAAAGGGGCTTAGGCTGTCAAGTTTGGCCAAACAAAGTCACACTAGTGGAGAAATTGTTAATTACATGGCAGTGGATGTTCAGAGAGTAGGGGATTACTCTTGGTATCTCCACGATATATGGATGCTCCCTCTGCAGATCATCCTTGCCCTGGCAATTTTGTATAAAAATGTTGGTATTGCTTCTGTTGCAACTTTGATAGCCACCATCTTTTCTATTGTTGTCACTATTCCTTTAGCTAAGATACAAGAAGATTTTCAAGATAAATTAATGGCTGCCAAGGATGAAAGGATGAGGAAAACTTCTGAATGTCTGAGGAATATGAGAATTCTGAAGCTGCAAGCTTGGGAGGATAGGTACCGAGTGAAATTGGAAGAGATGCGAGGTGTAGAGTTCAAATATCTTCGTAAAGCCCTTTACTCACAAGCTTTCATTACATTCATATTCTGGAGTTCCCCAATATTTGTTTCAGCTGTTACGTTTGGTACTTCAATACTGTTGGGTGGTCAACTAACAGCTGGAGGTGTCCTTTCTGCTCTGGCCACTTTCAGAATTTTACAAGAACCTCTGAGAAACTTCCCAGACTTGGTATCAATGATGGCGCAGACAAAAGTTTCTCTTGATCGAATATCAGGATTCCTGCAGGAGGATGACTTACAGGAAGATGCAACTATTGTTCTTCCCCGAGGCATGACAAATGTGGCTGTAGAGATTCAAGATGGAGACTTCTGCTGGGACCATTCTTCTTCAAGACCCACGTTGTCAGGTATACAGATGAAGGTGCAGAGAGGAATGCGGGTAGCTGTTTGTGGCATGGTTGGGTCCGGCAAGTCAAGCTTTCTCTCTTGCATCCTTGGGGAAATTCCTAAAATCTCTGGCGAAGTAAGTCAGTCTACATGGATCTTTATTTTTCTATAGTTTCTGAGTAAAATGTTTCTGTTGATTATAGTGGTTTCTACTTTTGCCTTACCGAATGTTTTGTATTTTAATTTTAATAATAATTAAGGTGAGAATATGTGGAACTGCTGCTTATGTCTCCCAATCAGCATGGATTCAATCCGGAAATATTGAGGAAAACATTCTTTTTGGAAGTGCAATGGATAAAGCCAAATACAAGAGCGTTATCCATGCGTGTTCACTGAAAAAGGATTTGGAGCTTTTCTCTCATGGTGATCAGACCATCATTGGTGAAAGAGGTATAAATTTGAGTGGTGGTCAGAAACAGCGTGTGCAGCTTGCAAGGGCACTGTATCAAGATGCAGATATTTACTTACTTGATGATCCTTTTAGTGCTGTTGATGCACAAACTGGTTCGGAGTTGTTTAAGGTAAGGTTTTCCTGTGTTCCGTATTGCTTCTTTTCATATTAATGCAAATGTTTTAAACATATGGCATGGAAATGCAGGAATATATATTGACAGCACTAGGAAGTAAGACAGTGATTTTTGTGACCCATCAAGTTGAATTTCTTCCCGCTGCTGATTTAATTCTGGTATGGTATTGTTTTTTGCTTCACTTTGAATATTCCCGCGACAGGAATTCTGTGGCTTACATCTGATTGGTTAGTCTTTCTTTATTTTGGCAACCATGGACTTATTCTGTTGTTTGTCTGCTGACCAGCTTTATGATTGCGTGCGTATTCATTTGCATGGACAATGAATCTTTAAAATTGTGATTCACTACTTTTTCCATTCCTCTTCTATCTTGTCGGCTTTTGCACCGACCATTTGTTTTTATCGTTAGTTTTATCGATGATACATGTTGCACATTATTCTTTTCTTATATTTATCCATTCATTCATACTTATAAACCTGTTATTGCCTGATTTTACAGGTTCATAAGTGTATCCATGTAGTCGGAAAATAACATTGACATATGAGAAAAAAGAACTGGAAGCCGTTACTTCTCAACGAGTAGGTTAAGATTAGGCTAGTGATTGACCAGAATCAAGGCATGTTATTTGAAATCATGGCTATCATCTTAAATACAACAATACACCTAATAATTAAAAGGCAGCATGACAAAAGTTACCTCACAAGTACCAACAAGGAAAATGCCGAACAAGGAATAAAAGGACACGAATATTAATGATGTAAGAAACTTTAATACACAAATAGTGCCTCATTACTTGGCATAAATGCTCATATATAGAAGTCTGAAGTTTTGCAGTTGACTTTTATGAGACATTCTTGACTTATGTTAAGCTGTTAAGCTCTTGTTCTTTTTAATGATCAGTTGTGCTTTAAATTGTTTCTCATTTTGAGCTTCAAGTAATGTTTGCATAAACATTTGACAATTCTCTTTTGGAAATATCATTTGATACCAAGCTTTCCTCTAATATTAGTTGATGGTGAAAAAAATCATTTGGTACCTCAGATAGCAGGTTGACGTGTCAGTCAATTGACCTTACTTACATAATTTTCAACTGATTTTGATCTAAATCCAGGCAAATTACTTTGCAAAATATCGCGTTGTTTTTAGAAAGATATCAAATCATGCTTCAGTAGTAATAATGAGTTATCTTATGCAAGTTTTAGAAGCCCACACAATCTACTTCTGTTTAATTGTTTGGTGGACACCAGCTAGGTACTGAAAAGCATCAGTCTTAGAGTCTCATCTATAGATTTCTTACGCTACTTTTTACTGAAACAATGCTTGTCTTCTGTTGTCAGGTTCTAAGAGAAGGTCGCATCATACAGGCTGGCAAATATGATGATCTTTTACAAGCAGGAACTGATTTTAAGACTTTAGTATCAGCTCATGAAGAGGCAATTGGAGCTATGGACATTCCAAATCTCTCTTCAGAAGATTCAGATGAGACTTTATCGTTAGAAGGGCCACTTCAAATGAACAAAAAGTGTGATATGGTTGTATGTATTGACAGTTTTACAAAGGATGTGCAAGAGAGTGTATCCACTTCAGACCAGAAAGCAATCAAAGAGAAAAAGAAATTGAAACGCTCACGGAAAAAGCAGCTGGTTCAGGAGGAAGAAAGGGTGAGAGGGCGAGTCAGCATGAAGGTTTACTTATCTTATATGGCTGCAGCATACAAAGGCTTATTGATTCCATTTATAATCATTGCGCAAGCACTATTTCAGTTTCTTCAAATAGCTAGTAATTGGTGGATGGCTTGGGCAAATCCCCAAACAGAAGGGGGTCAACCTAGAGTGAATCCTATGGTCCTTCTTGGTGTTTATATGGCACTTGCTTTTGGGAGCTCTTGGTTTATATTTGTGAGGGCTGTCCTTGTTGCTACATTTGGTTTGGCAGCTGCTCAGAAATTGTTTTTGAGAATGCTTAATAGTGTGTTTCGAGCACCCATGTCTTTCTTTGACTCAACTCCAGCTGGACGTATCTTGAATCGTGTAAGTTCATAGTGCTCCGTTGCATAGTACATTATCCAATCCTGCTACGGTTGACCAATGTCTACTTTCAATTTCTTTTGCTCCATTCTTGGCTTTGTCCTTCGTTTTGGGTTACACTAATTATCCAAGACCCTGCAGGTTTCTATCGATCAAAGTGTCGTGGATCTTGATATTCCTTTCAGACTTGGTGGTTTTGCTTCAACAACAATACAACTTCTTGGAATTGTTGGTGTAATGACCAAAGTGACTTGGCAGGTTTTGCTTCTTGTAGTTCCAATGGCAGTTGCTTGCTTGTGGATGCAGGTAATTAATTGACAAGGAACTTACACAAGGAACTTACAGTCTTCAGTTCTATGGGTTCAATCTATAAACATAGAAAAATTAAATATCATTGTTGTATATCATTTGAGTTGTTTCAGTTACTCATACATGCTGTACGTACTTGTCGTTATTAGCTTAGTGTTTCCTTGTGGCTCTTTTGAGGAAAATCATGCAAGTGTAATGATCTTGTGGTTCAGTTATCTTCGTAATTTTGGGTCACCTTTAGTTTTCCAAGTACCCTAGAAATCTGTGACCCTCCGATGTTCAATTGGGGCACCTCTACAGCTTGTACTCATTTAAGGATAATTATCTTTTGTTGTGGTTAAAGCTGTAGTCACCTTGGAAGCTTATATACACCAGTCAGTCCATGTTCCTCTTCCCCTCCTTCCCACTGACAGTGTATTGATTATCAATCCTTTAATGAATTTGATTCAAGATTCCACTACCAGTTAAGCGTAAAATCTAAGAAGAATTTTAGATTTTTCTTCAATTCATTAAGCGCATGCTCGTATGTTGAATGCAGAAATATTACATGGCTTCATCAAGGGAACTGGTTCGCATTGTTAGCATTCAAAAATCTCCTATTATTCATCTTTTTGGAGAGTCAATTGCTGGAGCAGCCACTATCAGAGGCTTTGGCCAAGAGAAAAGGTTCATGAAGAGGAATCTTTATCTTCTAGATTGTTTTGCTCGTCCATTCTTCTGTAGCCTTGCAGCTATTGAATGGCTCTGCCTACGCATGGAATTGCTCTCAACAATTGTTTTTGCTTTCTGCATGATTTTACTTGTAAGCTTTCCTCATGGAAGTATTGATCCAAGTAAGCATATCAATTCTGCTCGCCCAAAATATCTGTAATTTAGTTGAGTATTGGTTCTGAAGTTCAAATATACTTAAAAAACTTTGGAAATTGACTTGAGATGAAATAATGAAATCGATTTTTTTGTGTTTTTCTCTTCCACTAATCACATGTATTTTTGGTATAGGCATGGCAGGCCTCGCTGTCACCTATGGCCTTAATTTAAATGCACGTCTATCAAGGTGGATACTTAGCTTTTGCAAACTTGAAAACAAAATTATCTCCATAGAAAGGATCTATCAATATAGCCGAATTCCAGGTGAAGCTCCTCCGGTTATTGAGGATTGTCGCCCTCCACCCTCGTGGCCTGAGAATGGGACAATTGATCTGATTGATTTGAAGGTAAGTGATATCTTTTCTGCCTTTCATAACTACTCATTCTACCTTGATAAATTATCAAAATTCTTTGACTTCATTCTTGTCTATGCCATTGGTTTGTTCTAGTTTTCAGCTGCTGATTTCTAGAAAATGTTTGGATTACGGTATATGTTTTTGGTGAAAAACAAACATAAAATTAAAATGTTTCTGTGGAAGTTTGGGACATTTTTGTATTATTTGGGAAATGATGCGTCAAAGGGTACCAAAAAGAAGATGAGAAAAAAAAAGGAAAGAATCATCCTCTGGGAGTAAATTTCAGTTCTCTTTTGAATGTGATCAAAATGTTTAGTGCTTGTTTCTGTTGTTACAGTGCTTGCTGTCTTAGGTTTTCTTTCTGTATTTATGGTTGCTAAATAAATAGAATACCGACTAAGTTTGGTGGCTACTGACTGCAACAACCTTTTAGAGGAATGCTGATTCTTATTTTACCTATGAAGGTTCGCTATGCTGATAATCTTCCAACTGTGCTTCATGGGATATCATGCACCTTCCCTGGTGGAAAGAAGATTGGAATTGTTGGTCGAACTGGGAGTGGCAAGTCCACATTGATCCAAGCATTGTTCAGGTTAATTGAGCCAGCTTGTGGAAGAATCATTATAGACAACATTGATGTCTCAAAAATTGGTCTTCATGATCTCCGCAGCCGCTTGAGTATCATACCACAAGATCCTACCTTGTTTGAAGGGACCATCAGAGGCAATCTTGATCCCCTTGAAGAGCACTTGGATCAAGAAATTTGGCAGGTGGATCCGAACTTCCTTAACCATTAGATTCTGTTTCTATATACTGGACTTTGCAACACTCCCAAAGAAGAGGAGTGTGTTTAAAGTAGACCATCATATACGTAATAAAATTTCAGAGTTATTCAAACTAGCCAAATAAGCAAGCTCCTCCTGCCTATTGCTAGGAATGGACTGTGTCATGTTCTATTTCAGAGTTAAGAGTTCTTTACATTCTCCTTTTCAACTTGGTATTAGTATTTTTGGTATTAGGAACTTCATTTTATCTTTGGGGCTACTATTGTCAAATTTTCTTAGCAATGTTGGATATTTGAAGTTGTTTTAATTTAAAGTGTGAATAATCTTGAAAGCAGCTTAGCAAATTAATGTTGCAGTATATCAAGGGGATCAAATAGGAAATGATACTTTGGTAAATTAATAATTTTCTTTGTGGAACAGGCTCTCGATAAATCTCAGCTTGGGGAGATAGTCAGACAAAAGGATCAGAAGCTTGATACACGAGGTATGTAGCAGCAGACTTCAAATAGCATCAGCTTTTGCAGTTGATGTATGACCGGGAAGTTTAGGTTATGTGTGACCAATAGATTTGTGATAATGAGATGTAACTATTTGTAGTGCTTGAAAATGGAGATAACTGGAGTGTAGGACAACGGCAACTTGTTTCTCTGGGACGGGCTTTACTTAAGCAGGCAAGAATACTGGTACTGGATGAGGCAACGGCATCAGTTGATACTGCTACTGATAATCTCATTCAGAAGATTATCCGAACAGAGTTTAAAGACTGCACTGTTTGTACAATTGCGCATCGGATCCCAACAGTTATTGACAGTGACCTTGTTTTGGTACTCAGTGACGGTGCGTACCTCTTTTCAAACTAGGTATCCAGTGTATTACATAATACAGTTGCAGATCCACAGTACATCAAATCCTATTGTTTTACTTTTTATAGCTGAACTCTTTGCAAACTCAGTTTTCTCCTTACCCTGACAAATATGTTGAAAGGAAAGTAGAGAAAGTGGTGTTTTAGTAATTGTGCGGTGGTTCCATGATTCATTGTTCTTCTAAAGTAGGCATATTAGATGATAATTTGAACTTTTATCTCATTTGGCAGGACGGGTAGCAGAGTTTGACACTCCGGCGCGGTTGTTAGAAGATAAATCATCTATGTTTCTGAAGCTGGTGAGTGAGTACTCGTCAAGGTCAAGTGGCATACCAGATTTTTAAATTACGAATGTATGCCAACCAACCTCCAGATGAGAGACAGAGAGGCCAATTTGAAGTGGGTGTGGGTACTGCCTACTGCTGCACTGGGCAAAAGCGAAGCTGGACATTCAAAAGTGTCTGCTGCAAATCCGTAAATGCAGGTTCGTTGAAGGTTTTGAAATATAAGCTGGTTGCATGGTTGCATTGCAACAGATGGTAACAGAAGAATAAGGTGGTGATTTGGCGAGATCAATAAGGAAATTTTTTGTTGGGATGGATGGAGGCCTATATCGGTTGGAACTCAACTGATGTGCAATAAAAATGTAGTGTACAGACACGGACAGAGATAGACAGACATTAGATGGATGGATGGATGGATTTAGGTAGGCCTTGTTTTCCTTTTAACCATTTTGCAGAAATCTAATCTGTAGAGCAGTACGCTACTTGTTAAACTATAATCCTCTAGCTAGTCCTCTTCTGTGCCATGCCATCTCCAACATGTTCATAACACTAGTTCTTTAAAATTACTACTGCTGCCTACTCTTTACCTTTAAAATAAGCCCACAAAGTCGTGCAATTGCCAGCCTTGTTCAAGGCCCCTAAAAAGAAGGCAAAAAATAAATCAGAATCGAAATTATATATAAATCAAGCTTAAGGTTATATTTGTAAAATCAACAATTTTATCCTTAACGTTGGATTGGTTGCTTATTTTTGTTCCAACATCAGCTTACAAAAATATAAATTTTTTGTTCCTTTTAAAACTGTGGTATAACTTTCTTGTGCCTGTCACAGAAATAAAACATGCAGGCTGTTGGACAGAAATACCTCCATATTATTACTAATATTTCAGCATGCCCAAGTGTATAAATAGCAACAAAAAAAAGAGAACGTTCTTCTCATTTCTTCACCAGACACTTTCTCTCTACTATTAGCACGTTCTTGTCCTGTTCGTCTCTCTAACAAAAAACCGGTCCTTTCTCTATTCTAATCGACAGTTAAAGATGAGTTCTTCAATTTATTTTTTTCGTGCTTGTCAACTTGAAATCTACATGATCCATGTCATTTTTTTAATTCCTTATTTATAGATACAATTCAAAAAATACTAAACCAAATGATTCGTTTTAAAATAATCAATGAATTACATATTTTCAATCATATTATACTGCAGGGGTATTTTGGTCATTGACACTGTTTTTTTTTAATGTTTTGTCAACTGCAACCAAACATATTTTTGTCATCGAGACGCACAGTTTTATCTGTTTTGTCCATTACAACCAAACACCTCACTGTCTCCAATTTTTGCTTTGTTTTATCTCTAAATTTTTTCCGTTCCATCTCAGTATATGGATCACGGTAATCAAACGTAGTGTAAATACCCCTTGGCGTTGGTATGGATTCCTTAGTGATAGCGGGAACAGATCTTTTGTACCCCTATCCTTTGCTCTCTATTCCTTTTTGTCCTCAACCATCCAATTTTTTAAGTTGATATATGGTGTTCTCCTAAGTCGATCCCCCTCAAAACCCTTCATTAGTATTGAAGCTAGGTTGGCAAAGTTTGTTGAATAGAGATTTATGGTAGTAACTCAAATGATTTCGCATTAGCTGTCAATTAAGGAAGAGCTAATCTGATGTGGATAACTTCACTTGAAAGGAGGAGATGTTGGAAATTCACAAAAGAAATAATCTCATATCAAACTCATTGCCTTAAGGTTTTAAGTTCAAATATGATGTCATAATTGTATATGGACCTATTCTTATTTCTTCCCAAGCCCCTCAAAAGCCTTCATTACTTATATATTTTGTTTGTGCTTGGATTTGTATCTGGGTTCTAGCTTTAAGTAACATTCCGTGATCGTGGGATTGTGCCACATAACTTAAGAGATACCCTATTTAATTCCTTGTGTCTTATTAATAATCAGTAAGAAAAGCTACCCTATATTCAATTCATTTCCCAAAGGTTCTTTAGATCTCTCATGACAATGAGTTTTTGGAATTCTGCAAATAGCTTGATTTTGCAAGAACAAAAAAGACCTTGAGTGTATAAAATTTTCTCTTCTTCATGAAAATATTGTTACATTATTCTCAACAACCATGCTAACTTTTAAATACTTATTACTTACGATTATCAGATATAATATTTGTACTTATTAAGAGTTTATGGAATCATAATGTTTCTGCTGAGAAAAACTAGATTAGAATAATGATGTGAATATCATTAGGGTTCCACTGTTGTTAGTCATATGTTGGCATTAGCTTTTATTTGAGGCATTTGATAATTTCTATTTCTAGCTTTCATGATAAGTTATCTGTTTCCCAATCTTGGAACTATGCTTGTTTTTGCCTTATCAATTTGCACAAAGCTTGGTTAATTTGATTTATGAGCTTAGCTTCTACGTTTAGGAGTTTGAGTTTTGCATTCGGAGCAATTCCTTTTCTTACTTCTGAGATGTCTTTATTTAAGGAATGTTACTGTTAGATATCTTGGAATATTGTGAATGACACAAACATGAACTAAGTTTATCACAAGCATGCACAACTAAGCTTAGAGAATGATCCATGAGTTAGTAAGGCAACTCACTTACATCTGATCCTTAACAATGACTAGGATTTTCTAGCCATAAACAAGCCTTCAAACTCAGAGATAAAAGTATACCTACCATGTGGTGTGCATATACAATTTAAGTATATCTTTTCGCTAGAACCGAATTCAATTTAGGCCATTTTCTTTCTATGCACAAATCACACATCTTCGAATTCCATACATCATTTTGCTTAGATAAACTGAGAGGAGCACAAAGTGATGTTTTCCTAATTTATGAAGCTAAATTTTTGTAAAATGGAAGGCAATTTGCCGTTCTGACAAAAAGAAAAGGTTGAAATGAAAGAGACTAATGAGTTAGAAAGACAATAATTATAACTACGAGACTAACTAAAAAAAGTAGAAAATAGTCACATAGAATAGAAAGGTCAAATAAAGGCAAAATCGAATATTAAAAATATTTTAATTTCCAAGCTAGTCGCATATGAATCCTGATTCTCTATCCAATATTACTCTGTCTCATAAAAATTCAGTCGTTTATTTTG